>JAPHDB010000419.1:0-18364 GCA_030772735.1 Fusarium sp. MBC 181 | reverse complement strand
TGAACTTTCTCTAATAGTAATATCAGTATATAAATAAAAGATAAAATTAGCTTATATAAAGACAAGATATTAATTTAAGCCGTTTATTAGCCTCCTGGACTTGGTATCTTTATTTCTCTATTATATGATCCTATATAAACTGTATCTTAGTCTTAATAGTTCTGAATTTAAAGGATCGCAAAGCTAAAATTTCAAGGTAAGAAGAAACTTCAGATACCATATAGAAAATACTACCTGAAGGCGATATTAAGGACTGAAGGTAAGTGTCGTTAGAGACACAGGTTACGAAGGAAGGTCAACCCTGTAGATCCTGTTCTTCAAGCTTCTGTTAGAAGACATCTTGGGCCTGTAGAAACTTTCCGCCCTGGCGGCGTGCTGCTAGCGGCTGCCAAGAATGCATTGCTTGTAATTCAGGGTAGGCAGTGTCAGCGGAGTTCCGTGGAGATGGAGATATGTCAGCACTAAGAAAGGATTGTGGATCTAGCTACGCTGGTACTGAATTACTAATCGTTTCCATTATCCAGTAGCTTACAAACAAACATACAGCGAAATTAGTTAGCTTAAAACATTCCAGGTAGCAATTATAACATACTTAAATATATAAACTTAATAATACCTTCTCTTTTTCTTATTGCTCAGCATTGTGATAAAACAACGAAATCAACCTTTTAAACTTTCCAAATCCCAGTTACCACGCAGTCATCATGCGCTACGCAATCGCAACTACTCTCACAAGCCTACTTATATCCGGAGCTTTGTCTTCTCCCGTTTACTCTTTGCCTAAAGCACTTGAGATTGTTGAGATCCCGGATGTATGGATCGAAAACACAGCCATTCGATCCAATGGCGACCTCCTCCTCAACACAATTGGAGACGGAAAACTTTACTCTCTCAACCCGTCTCAGTTTCCTCCTCAGCCTCAAGTCATTGCCCATTTCGAGAATGTGAATGGTCTATTTGGTATTGCTGAGGTTGGAAAAGATATCTTTGCAATTACTGGGGCTGATATCGGTGTAAAGTTTCAAAACGACACCATGAGCCTTTCTCTTCTCCAGTTCGATGGCAACAAAACATCCATTCGCACCGTTTTTGAAAAATCCAAATACGGCCCAGTTAATGGCATCGTGGCACTCCCCAAGCAAAAGCACATCATACTTGGCGCTGATTCAGTGCGGGGTGAGATTCTGCGGATCGATACCATTACTAGCCATATCAACGTCGCTATCAAGCACGATCAGCTTGGACCGATACTAAATGGACCTTTTGGTATGGGTGTTAACGGAATAAAGATTCATGGAGACTACCTCTACTTCACCAACAGCGCTCGTCAGAGCTTTGGAAGAGTCAAGATTGATAAACTTGGTAACCCGATTGGCGATGTTGAGGTCATTTCCCAGGAGCAATCAGGAAAGGGCCCGGCCTATGCCCCTGATGACTTTGTAATGGACAAGTACGGCAATGCTTACGTTGCATTTTGGGATGGTAGTCTGGTTAAGATAACCAAGAGTGGTCAGAGAACTGTTCTCGTCGATGATGGCCTGCTCGCCGGTGCCACAAGTGTCACTTTAAGCAAGGATCAGAAGAGTTTGTATGTTTGTACGGCTGGACAGGGTATTGATAACGTTTCTGGTGGCCAGGTGGTTGAAGTCAAGTTGTAAGTTGGATACCTAGTTAGTGGTATTAGGACTCAGAAGAGGCCTAGTGTGGCTCTCCAGGTGTTGAAATTAGTCATGGGATTTCATGCTATTCTAGCTAATAACTATTCTATAAGATAGTTTTGAAATTAAACTTTTACGAAATCTTCTTGTATAAGAAGCATACAGTTAGGGTTGGCAAATAGGCCAGCAACCCATGATGCCCTGGATAGGTTACTAGGGTGTGTGAGTATACTTGAAACAACCTAGAAAGAAAGAAGGAAAAAACCAGTCTAGCCTACTGAGGTACTCATTTTTCTTTCTTCAACAAAGTGACCATTCTTTCCCATGGCTGGCTGTGTACCTAAAATAATAACATGTTTCATTGAACGCATTCTGGCCTGTTATGCCCTTTTAGCTGTCTTAATTTGGATTTACTCCCAATACTAGTATTGAAAAGCTGCCTCGATGAACTTTTGAAGTTTCTTTCCTAAAAGACTACCCTTTATCCTCGCTACTTTTACAGACCAAGCAAGCTCTCTGTTCACCTAGGATTTCTCTGAACTGCGTAGAAGATCGGAGACAAGATTAATGGTTTCCCAAGATCAGGCTTCCTCCAACGGTATCTCCATTCCTCTGCCATGCGATCCTGGACAGACTGTATCTTGGTCTTGATGTCTCCCCCGAAATGATGAACCCTGTCTGTCTGAGCCGTGATGTCTTGTTGTAGCTTCTCGAGCAGCTGTGGTAACGTAAAGTTCTTGAGAAGATCAAGAACAGACAAGCGGTTCAGAGGCGGGCCATGCCAATCTTCATGGTTGGAGCTCCTCTTAGTGACTAAAGTCGCCATGAGGAGAAGAAAAGGCGAGGATCATTGGCCAATAGATGTTTCGTCCTAACTCAGTTGTCTGCGCGTTTCTACCTCGGCTTACATCACTGTTAGCCTTGCATGTGATGCAAGTACCAGGAGGATGATAGACAAAAACGGCTAACAAAATTTTACTTGGTCCACAAGAACAGCGGATGAAAACGGGGACTAACGAGTGGGTGAACTTTTGCAGATACAGTCCGATTGATGCGAAATTTTAATCAAAATCATTGTCGGATGATCTTATCAATCAGTGGATCACCGACTTCGGATGGTTTGCCAAGACGGATATTACGGCTCAGATCGTCGTTAATTGGATCTTAAACGTCAACTTCCACTTGAGGTTAATGCCCTACGCCAATATGGCTGCAGCTTGAACGCAAGGATAATCGTAAAGTGGATGGACATGATCCACTGTTATGCCATTATCAAAAATGCAAGACTTGCGCCCAAAATCTGCCTTGATCTGTTATGGTCGCATCATCCTCATAATGATGCTGCAGCTGCAGCTCTAGATTGATAAAAAAATTTCTTGAGCGCTGTGACAATGATCGGACAACCCTTGGCGAACCGTTCATAATTATGTGTCATATCGTGGAGCGGAGGCGACCAAATCTCGCCGGGGCAGGCACCGAAAAGTCCTCAAACAGACGAGGGTCAGCCACGGGAGTTTGAAGGTATATGGTAAAGGAAACTGAGATACTTTCATTCTTAATAGCTCACCTTGGTTTCCTCTTCCTTCTTTGAATTCCTGTGGTTATTTTCAGTCCGATTACACTACGCGACTAGAGGACTTTCGCCTTAAGTATCGCCTACAGCTGCGGTCGCCACTCAGATTATGGATATCAACAAGAAATCCCCCGATGAGAGTGAGGCGAGGCGAGATCGGGATGACATCGAACCAGCAGCAAACAACGATCCATCCGCTGACAACAAGTCAGACTTTGAGTCTCGCAATGTCGGTACTCTGAACCGCAAGCTCAAGTCCCGGCACGTACAATTCCTTGCTCTCTCTGGCGCTATTGGCACGGGGCTCTTTGTCGGCAGTGGACAAGTCCTATCTCTCGCCGGTCCCCTCTCGGCATTTCTGGCCTACAGCATCACAGGTTTCAACATCTTTTGCGTTCTCAACAGTGTTGGTGAGATGGCAGCTTGGTTGCCAATCCCTGGCCCCGTACCCATCTTCGCATCACGCTTCGTTGACCCGGCTCTTGGTTTTGCACTCGCTTGGAATTATTGGTACCAATTCGCTATTGGTGTTCCAATTGAAGTCACCGTCTCGGCTGTCATTGTCAACTACTGGCACAACAACGTCTCCCAGGTTGGCCTTATTACCCTCTTCTACTTCTCCATGGTTTTACTCAACTGTCTGCCCGTGCGGATTTATGGCGAGGCTGAATTCGTCTTTGGCGCAATCAAGCTATTGACTATTGTCGGACTCATCATCCTCATGTTCGTTATCACTGTCGGCGGCGCTCCTAACGGCGAGGCTATCGGTTTCCGATATTGGAACCATCCGGGACCAATGAACGAGTATCTTCGACCAGGCGCAATGGGAAGGTTTCTAGCTTTTTTCAAGGTCTTCATCACGTGCACGTTCTCATATGGCGGCAGCGAAATGGTGGTGATGGCATCGGGAGAAACAGAAAACCCTCGAAGGAATATTCCCAAGGCTATTCGCCGAGTGTTCTGGAGAATTGTCATCTTCTATATTCTTTCAATTTTCCTTATTGGACTGTGTGTCTCGTCCAAAGACCCCGATCTTCTCAATGCCATCAACAAGTCCGCGCCTGGTGCTGATTCGAGCCCCTTCGTCATCGCCATCCGTAACGGCAGCATCAAAATTCTTCCCTCGATCATCAATGCCGTCATCCTGACCTCGGCCTGGTCTTCGGGCAATTCTCTTTTTTACGCTGCAACCCGTGTGCTATATGCCGCGGCTCTCGATGGCAAAGCGCCTCGCATTCTCACATTTGAGAGGTTTGGTGTACCGTATCTATGCGTTGGTGTCACTACAATCTTCGGACTAGTGGTATATCTCAATGTTAGCAACAGTGGGTCTGAGGTTTTCTTCTGGTTCAGTAACCTGAGTGGCGTGGGAGCGCTTATCATCTGGGCCAGCGTCTCATTCACTTATCTTCGCTTCTACTACTGCCTGAAGTACAACAACATCGACCGCAACACTTTGCCCTACAAGTCACCAATGCAGCCATTCCTTGCCTACTTTTCATTTTGTTTCTGCTCCATTGTTGCTGTCTTCAATGGATTCGACTGTTTCTTCCCTGGTCGTTTTAGTGCAAAGACCTTCCTGCCCCCTTACATCAATATTCCTATCTTCCTTGTTCTTGTTTTTGGGTACAAGTGGGTTAAGAAGTCAAAATATGTTAAATACTCGGAGATGGATATCTGGTCTGGAAAGGCTGAGATTGATCGCTTAGAACCAACCTGGCCAGTTGTTCAGCCACGCAATTGGCTTGAGCGTGTTTGGTTCTGGATAGCTTAGGGTATAGATAGACATAACTGTTCAATCCTTTGCAATACTAGAATCACTGCGAATCAGCCATTCTAGGTGCGAATGTAATCGAGTATTCTCTGGAGAGCAATATCATCACCTTCTATTGTCCCGACAAGGGTCCGTGTATCCACCACCAAAGTCGATAAGCCAAGCATCCCGACTTACATCAATTAGGACATTGTCAGGTTTGGCGTCTCCCCAAGCGATTCCAGCATTGTGCAGTTGCCCAACAGCTTCCTGAATCTGTGTAGCCCATCTCTCTCTAAGTAACAGTTCGGTTCCCGGCTTCACTGCACACGATAGTGTCACGCGCTTACAGTCAATATAGGTAAGTAAAAGACCAAATGTCACACTGTAGTTGTTCCGCACTAGTCCGTGAAGTCGTGAAATTCTCAGCTTGTTATCAAGTTGCGCTCTGTCGATCTTGCCATATGTATCCAGCTCACTTTTGAGGGACTGCTTGTCACCACAACGCACGAGTTTGAGGAATGCAATTGTTCCGTCGTTCAAGAGGACTTTGCGCGGCGTATGAGAAGGCGGGCCTACCAGATACTCATGACAAATCCGTACTTCAGCTGGATCAAAGGACTTCCATGACACACTGAGTTTATCTGGAAGAGAAACACCGAATGGTGATTGGTGTGGGGCATCCCTGTCCAGCTGCGGTATACGCTCATCGGAGACCGTTCGAAAAGTATAGACGAAAGTTTCGGGGTTGAAAAAGCCCTCCAAGGTCCGAGGTGCTGCCTGGTCCGGAGTGGGCAGTTTCCGGAAAATGGGGAATAGAGGCTCGACAATCCAATCCCAAAAGTCTTCGACAGTTACATCGTCTAGCTCGTACTCTTCGGCAACTTGCAAGATGAAGGAGTAGCGTTCTTTCAACTTGGGCGATGGAGAAAAATCGTCGGCGGACAAACGTATGATAAAACGTTTGTCATTGCACATAACCACCAGCTTTGAATCGGTGTTTCTATCGCTGAACGTAAAATGGAGTACACTCCATACCGGTAGTGTTTGAGGTGGCGACTGTGTGTTTTCAGAAGTCTCGAATGTCATCATCTTGCAAATAATTTATTAACAAGAAGTTTCGTTTATCTTGGTGTGTTGGCTTTGTTCGTGAGGCTTTGTTGACAAAGATTTGTGGACCTGTGAAAGGAGGATTAAGAAGCGGGGTTGAGCTGCTAACTAACGAATATATTATTTTAAGCGGTACGAGCTTAAGCATGTACCCACCTTGTGGTATACAGAGTACAGGGTAAAGAAGGATCATCTCTGGGAGCGATACAACCTTTATCACCCTGAGATTGAGTTTAGTATGATACTCCTTCATCGATTGCAAGTATCTTATGCTGATGCTACCTGCGGCGGCTTTAAGTAATTCTATTTTTGTAAAAGAAGAATGCTTTTCGTTGTGTACTTTTCAGATATAGGAGTATTAAGCAGGGTTTTTTCCAGCTCTAAACTCCGGGGTCTAGAACCGCTACAATACAGGGGTCTGCTCAATTCTCGCTGGATTCAAGCACCAATACGGCGATCATATGATTCTAGACCTCAACATTTGTTCCAGCATGCTGCAACTGCTAGTCTAGAGTTTCCTATGTGCGATTGAAAATGCAATCTAGGTAACAGAACACCGGAGGAAATTATCCTAGTAGCTACCATCCATGTTCCACAGACCACAAGAAATAGCATTTAAGAGAACTCCAACAGCTCTAAGTCTTCCTTCCCACTTTCCGTCACCTATCTCCTGTCCAAACTCCCACACAGTTCTCAACCCTGCTAAGAACAACTCTACGTGCCATTCACAATGGGCTTTGGACAGATGACTATTCTTAACTACTACTTCTTATTAAATAATTCTAAATAAATCTACAGGCTATTATATCTTCTAGCAATTATCGCTAACAAGAAGATAGCTACAAACATAGTATTGCTTGGCTTTAATAACTTAGGCGTGAACGTCCTAAATAAAGTATATTACACTTAGACTATAGAGTGCGGGTAATAATAACTAAGTTATGCGTAATTGTCCCTATTTCTTTTCTCAAGTCGTCTTCGTGTAGCAAACGAGCTAGAGATTGTCGCTAGCGAGGAAACCAAGGGTAATACAATAAACAATCCAGTAACGGCGGCGCATAAAATCATCGCGAATATACTGAAACCGTATGCTGCTTGCTGAAGATCAGGATCTGGACTTTTCGAGTGTGAGGCTAATGATAAATTGAAAGCCGACAGAACAATAACAATAACACCAAACGCTGACACTGCGTTATTGTACTGGTCCATGTAAGGCACATAGCTCTCGGTCAAAGCATGGGGGAACCCTTGAAGGATACTGGATATGGAAAACTTGTAGGGCGAATATCGGTATATCGTATCGAGCCGATTTAACCGCAACTCGCCGTATTGGAATCGTTTGTCCATGATATTAGGGTCTTTGGGGTTGAGATTTGGTAGTATTACACGGGCAAATTCCGACCAAGCACGGTAGTCCAGGTTCTCATTGATTAGACGAGATTCTTGAGCCACCTGCAAGTCATGACTAAAGCGAATAAGGCCACAATAAGAGTACAGAAGCCCGCACGCTGCTCGGTGTAATTGAGGGTCACAGGATATGTTGGCCTCCCAGAAATCGTAGTTGAGGAGAAAGTCCGGTAGTGGCTTAATAAATATTCTCGACTTGGCCCAAACAAGATGAAGATCCAATTCTTCTGCAAGTACAATTTCACGACGGAGGAATTTCTGGTAGTATAATGATCGAGGAGCTCCATGGACGGCGATTAGCCATAACATCTTCCGTATGGCATTGAAGCGAGAAAGATCGAAAAAGGCGCAAAGAAATCTATGCACTTCATCTCTAGCCTCATATCTCAGTGGCTGCAGTTCCCTTGCTAAGGGAGATATATCGTTGAACGCTGCAGGGAGGACTAGGTCATCCTGATGAACCAAGGACGAAGTTGGTGGGAACGGGGGCTTATATGCTGGCGATGCCATCTCCTTGCCGGATTTATCCATTTCGAATGTGGTAGAATGACAGGTGTGGGGAAAAATTGGAGTTGCAGTATAATTGGTCTTTTGAAGCTTGTCCAAGGAGTTTGGAGAATGCCGAGCATGCCAAGAGTGCCAAGGACTTGTAATTTATGTTTTATGGACTCCATAATGCTAGAAACCTGACCAGACTATGACTCCAAGTTTATGCAACAATGCGTACCCTGTTGCGTTGCCTCATCGTGCATATTAGAGTGTGATGATCTCTATGTTGCAAATATGACATAACCCTTTCATACCAACTAGTTTCAATTGACAAACATTTAATTGGACTGGGAACATCAGGGACTAGAGAGCACCCACTGGCGCATAACTGTATTATAAGCTTAACACAGTTTAGGTAGCGCCTACGCACTATATCTGTCATAATGCTATAACAATGATAATACCCCGCAGATAGAGGCATTATCTAGGTAGGGTCTAGAGACCGGCCCCCCTTAGCTTGTGGTATTACTCCGCAAGCGTGTGACATTTAGCTTTTAATTGAATTCCTAAGAAAGTCTAGCTTGATACATGATGTAAGAAGTGAGAGTACACCCTCCTGCATTGTATCTCTATCCTAACAGTACTTGCTAAGAAGATAATTGGCCTATAAATTCTCCAATCACACGACCAAATTCTCCTGTTGCCTCTACCTGGGGAAAGCGATTCACATCCCCCAATACCACAAGCTTGGTGTTATGGGGTAGTGCGTCCGCAACTGGCTTTGCAGTAGCTTCGGGAGAAGTGATTTCATCGCGCTTTCCCTGCACGACGAGCGTAGGAACCTTGATCTCGGTGTACTTATTGCTCATTTCATGCTCGATCAGCATTGTGGCATTGTTCCGACGCGCGTGAGGAGGCTCAACAGCCATGTCGTAGGGTAGGCCTATAACAACATAGAAGTCAATGCACTTAGAGGGCGACTCTGATATCCCAGCAAATGTCTCGAGCGTAATGCCGAGGTCAGATAATGCCTTGTCGTCGTAGTAGGTGGCGGAATACACAATGCCAGCCACGCGGTTGGGATGATTGAGATTGTTGGGGCGTTCCATATCCCCTAGGCTCCCATATTTGTCGTGATAATATTGTTGTACTGTCATCATTAGAACCGTAGCAGAATACCCACCATAGGCTGCCATTCGCCGGCTACCCACAAGTTCAACATTAGTGACACGTTATGGATTCATATAGGGTGGACAAAACATTGTTGACATATCAGTCCCATGTAGTCCCCCTAATATATCTCTGTCTATTGGAGTCTGCAACTGGAGTCGTCTTGAGTGCATCAAGCAATGGGATTCTAGGGAATTTTAAAGGTCTCCATGTTGCATCTAGTGCCTTCAAACATAAAGCGGTAGTGTTCTATTTTAATTTCACAGGTGAATATCCGAGCCCCTAATAATCTATACTAGTAATAACTTCGGGTTTAGTGATGGAAGAATATTTTCCGGGGCCAACTGAAACAAGGGTTGAGTTAATATCATGTTGAACGGTTTCTCCACTTATCACCGTTACATCCACAGCCCATTTTACTTACGCGTATAGTACTCTGCGTTTGAATCTTATTTAAGGTGACAGCAGGCACTATATTTCTAACTCTTGGCTTACCTCATTTTAGATCTCCTTACACTCTTTTACCGCCGCGATGAAGTTCAGTCTCTCCAGCGTATTATGTACACTCTTAGCCTCGGCTACTGCCCAGAAACTCTCTGGCTCAGCTCAAGGTTTTGCTCAAGGTGTTACCGGTGGCGGCTCCGCTTCGCCAGTGACTCCTAAGAACATCAAGGAGCTCGTAACCTACTTGACTGACAAGACTCCTCGCGTCATTGTTCTTGACCGAACATACGATTTCATCGGCTCTGAAGGTACCGTAAAGGAAAAAGGATGTGCTCCTTGGAAAACTGGAAAGGGATGCCAGCTGGCCATCAATGCTGCCAATAACTGGTGCGGTAGCAACCCGCCAGCTGATGTTACCTATTCCAAGGCTGGAACATCTGGAATCAATGTTGCTTCTGACAAGACAATTATTGGTGTTGGAAACAAGGCCATCATTAAGGGCAAGGGCTTGCGCTTTGTCAATGTTAAGAACATTATTGTTCAAAACATTCGTAAGTTCGACCTCTACCATGGACTATCCAAGGCTATTTCTAACCTCTCGTTTTGATAGATCTCACAGAATTGAACCCTCAATACGTCTGGGGTGGAGATGCTTTTACATTTTCCGGCACAAGCAAGATCTGGATTGATCACTGCACGGTATGTCTAACCTCTTTAACCAGCCACACAATCACTGACCTTCCTAGACATCTCTCCTGGGTCGCCAACATTATGTTTTTGGCCGCGACAAGAGCACTGGTATTACTCTCTCCAACAACCACATTGACGGCCGCACTGAGTGGTCTGCCGGCTGTGATGGCTACCACTATTGGACCATTGAGATGGTTGGCCAAGGCGACCAGATCACCTTCCAGAGTACATTTCACCATTCTAGCCAACTTGAACCACCTTGTTAACAAAACTTAGACAACTTCATCGAGCATACAGCCGGTCGCGGTCCCGCGCTGTCTGCCACCACCTTCCTCCATGCCGTCAACAACGTCTGGTCCGATATCAATGGCCATGCTATCGAGGGTGACACCGCTGGCAAGGGACTCTTCGAGGGCAATGTGTTCAAGAACGTGAAGCAGGTTGTCGTTCCCGATTTCAAGGGACAACTTAACAGCTGCCCTGATAGTGCAGCCTCCAATGCCGCTGAGCAATACCTTGGCCGTGCGTGCCAGGGTAACATCTTTGTTGCCTCAGGTGCTTTTAACCGTAAGGATACTGGCTTCCTATCCGAGTTCAAGGGTCTCCCTATTGCTCGGTCTACCCGAGCCCTTGTTGCTCAGAACAAGGTTCCCGCCAGTGCTGGCTTCGGAAAGATTTAAGACAGTATGCATTACCTGTTTACTGTTTCTTAGCTTTTGTAATATATATTTATTTACCTTAGTCTATATAAGTGAACCAGTATATGACCTATAAGCTATAAAGTACTGATAAATGTTTTTTAAAAGTGAAAAACTAGCTACTGCCCTAAGGGCTACAACAAGGATTGAGAATATCAGGAAGTTCATTGGCAAGTAACATCATCCAGCTTCCTGTACCTGTGTAGAGGATAATCCATCAATGCTAAGTTTGGATAAGAAGAACATGACATGTGTGCCCAAAAGGTACTGTTTCTTCTACTAGAGGTCAGCAAGAAAACCTTGACTGTAACCAGGTCCGGGCTGAGCTGTAGGCGCTTCCGGTAAGTACCTATGTGCCTATATAAGACCCGAGAACAACAACTGACATACCAGTAGTGCATGTAGGGTAGGTGATATTAGTCTTGTGCTGACTTAAGTTTCGGCTCGTTAGCTTCAATACTGAGTATGTGAGGTGATCTATTTGAGTTTTTTGAAGGTCAGTCATCATTAATAACCTCGATGCTATCAGAAGCCAACGACCCAAGATTTTTGTTGTACAACTGGCGGGGAAACATGCAGAGGCTGCATGAGTGGAATTAAAGCCGAGCCAGCAGGGGCCGATTGCAACGCAATATGAAAATTAAGGGCACTTGCGGGGAAGCACTACGGTAAGTGTTACCGCGCTTGATACGTTCTGACCTATCAAAGCATCATTCCTCAGCCTTGATCTCTAACCAACGACTTTATCATGTCAACAGCTACGCCCATCGTCTGCCAGCAGCCCAGCAATTGGGGAAGCACTAGTCATGCCGACACAGGCACCACGAACGTCGTAACGACGCGTAACTTAGGTCATTTGCAAGGGCATCGCTGGTGTTTTGGACAAGGCAAATCTGTTCTCGTAGAAAGCGAATGTTTGATGCTGTGTACATTCCAATTAGGTTAGTGTTAAGCAGGGATGTTTTCAGCTCTAGATTCCAGGGTCTAGAGCCGCCACAATGCCAGGGTCTGTCTAATTTCCTTATCAAAGACTTGAGACTGGATGAATTCGATCAATACCAGCCACCCCAAGAAAGGCCAAGTGAATCCAATATTCTCAGGCTAGATCGTTCTATCTGCAGGCCCAGACTCCCTATTGCATACAGAGTACCCCGCTTCTGCTAAGGTGCTTCACTCTACTATTTAATTGATAGCTGCGGCCAGCTGCGCGTCTTTTCTAATTTCTTCTCTGACTTTTCAAATTTTAATTGAAAGCCTCTGCTATCATTATCGCTTCAAATGTCTACTAATCTAGAACGGAGGCTCGCTAAAGAGTATAAAGACCTGGAAGACAGTGCCGATTATAATGTACGTCTTCGTACCCCCGGCGATCCATCGCGTCTTGATGCTGCTCTACAACTCCCTTCGGGAATGCCGTACTGCGGGGGGACTTACACGATCTACATACAAATTCTAAGCAGCTGTCCGTTCGAGAGGCCAGTGATGAAGTTCAATAGCAAGATATGGCATCCGAATATCCACCTGGAAACGGTATGAGCCCACGAACTATGGATTACGAAGATCTTCCCCGAGGTAGTAAAACTGATGGTGATAGGGTGAGGTCGGAAGTGATGCTCTTGGCCCATGGGACCCAACACATACCATCAAGAGCGAGTTGGAGTCCTTAGTTGATCTGCTCAAACAGCCCAACCTCCGGTATCCTCATAACCAGGAGGCACTGAAGATGTTCAACGAAGACCCAGCTGGGTTTAGATGCAAGGCCCAGGAGTGGACTGTGAAATTCGCAGGTACCCCTGTTGCAGACGGCCAATCCAGGTTTGTTCTACCAATCTCCTCTTGATCGTGTGTCCATATGCGAAAGCACCGTTACTGATACCATTGATGCTAGATATGAAGGATACCATCGCGATATGGTCCAGCGGTTCGTTGATCTGGGTTTTACGACAGAGGCTGTTGTGGAAGCATTCAAGTATGTCGGTATCGACAGAAACAATGGTCAGGATTATGTTCTTGAGGAAGCCTACCAAGGCGATATTGCGGCAAGGTTGTATGATGCTTAGTAAGGGTCTTGTGGTTCTGCTACAAAGGCCGGTTTTAGGCGGCGTAGCAACTTCTATAGGGTGGTTAATCAAGAAGGTTTAAAGCTTATTGGTATCAGTGAATTCATGAGATGATGAGTAGAGAATGGAACTTCGAAAAGGTTACGACCCCACCTTTTTGGCCAAGGAAGCCGGATACGGAACACGTACGACAACAGGTCGGCGAATGAGTCATGCCGATCAAAATAGTAGACCAAGATAATCTTATAAATCTCGAGGAACGAATATCCATCAGCATTCGCTCCTCAATTAGTTACCTACATTACCCGAGCAACATGTCTTCTATGTATCCACGGCCGTCAACGCCACCTCATCATCCCAATTTTAGGATACAGATGTCCACCGATGATATCAGAAAGCTTGTACAACTGGCTCTACCAGAAGTCACACTGAAAGACATCGAAAGTCTTCCATCATTCAAATCTTACAACAATCGAATCTATTTTCTCAAGTGCTCACGCCGGACAACTGACGCCAGCGATATGGGAAATGAAGAATTTGTTCTTAAAATCAACGGTCGCGACTTTAAAGGCGATAAAATTGAAAACGAAGTTTCTTGCCTACGGCTAATCGAAGTCTTTTGCACTGGAATTCCGGTGCCTAGAGCTATCGCTTGGTCACAAGATGGATCGAAGATGACGGCTGCGCGCGGAAATGGGAGTGCCACTCAACCGTTGGAGAAACACGCTTTCGACAGAAATACTGGCGGCTGGATTCTGATGACAAGAGTTCCCGGCGAACCTATCGATCTATCCGAACACAACAAGGAAAGGCTTGCCGATCTAGCCGTTCAATTGGCAGACCATGTCACAGATTGGCGGCAAAACATCCCCCGGCAGGTGCATGGAGGAAGTTTGCGATTCCAGGAAAATGAGTACAAGAACTCGCGGCCGGACATCACTCTAATCGATTCGAGAGACGTTGGAGCAAGCCTTGTTGTCCGTGGTATACTTGGGGAAGGAATTCGCTGCCTTGATCCCATTGCAACAGTTGGAGACTACTACAAGGTCCTGATGGAGAACAAGTTGCAAACGCTGAAAACGAATGAAACTTTCGAATCAAACAGGAGCCTCATAGCTCCCGTGCGAAAGTTTATGCAGGAGATCCTCCCAACCATGAACCGTGTTAACACAGGAGTCGATGCGTTCATTTTCACCCATTACGACCTCTCCCCTCGGAATGTTCTTATATCAGGCTCGCCTCCTAAAATCACTGGTATTGTCGACTTTGAGTTCGCTGGATTCTTTCCCCCTCTCGATGAATTCTTCAATGACTATATTGAAAACAGCAACGACTGGCCGAAGGATGTGTACGAAGCGTACCTGAAGCGGCTTGAGGAAAATGGTGTCGCTACTCCATTGAAAAGCGTCGACAAAGACCACTGGAAACAGGTTTACTTGCTCCAGCAACTGGTGCAGAATATCGCGCCTTGGTATCTGCCTAGTAAGTATCGAGGCGAGGGACTTGAAGAGGAACTTGACAAGTCAAGAGTGCTGGTTGAGGAAGTACTAGAAAGGCTAAGCCACCGAGCATAATAGTTGAAGGAATTTGATCACTTTATGCTAGCATGGACCAGAACTTAGGCTAGTCTATCTTATTGCTTTAAGCCTGAGAGTAAAACTTTACTGTTGCCTAGCAGCCAGAGTTGAACGCAAGTCTGTCAGATTGCATTATCCCTGCCCTCCAAAAGCAACAAAGACATCTAAATCCCAATGGGTCAGTGGGCTGTGTTGGTGGAAGGGCATCTGAAGATGTAATGCCAGGCAATATGGTCTTGATCCCATCCTCGCTCTTCTTGATACATCTTTCAAGTGCTGGAATGTTCCTGGCAATTCTTGTTACCCCGTCCTTGATATCTTGGGTTCTTTGCGGCCGAAGTTACCGCCATCCACCAGAGAGAGAAAGCGTTCCATTGCTGTTCTTTGAGCCGTCGCTTCGCCACGTCTCTCAGACGACTCAGGCTGTTGAGCTCAGAAAGAGCAGCTTGCTTGTCCGGTGATAGCTTCAAGGCTTCTTTCTTCTGTTCCTTGCCTAGCTCCGTCTTGGCCTGCTCGCCACTTGCAGCGGCATGGTAACTATCACCACCGTCAAAGAGTGAGTAATTCCAGTTGTACTACATGTCTGCGGCTTGCATGTGAGCGTCAACGCCATCGCCGTGGCTGAGTAAGAATGCCTCAAGGCGCTTCAAGGCTGCTTCGATTCTACCTGTCTCCCCGCCTTTGATGCCCTCATGGTCACCTGTATAAGCCATTATAGCGTCCATGGGCGTTGTCCCAATAGCTACCGGCGGGGTTTCTGCGAGGATCTTTGCAAATTTGTGGGCGAGTATGTTCTTTGGGGCTGATGTCAGATCCCACGACACGCCATACATGGCTCCATGGCAGATGCTTTTTGTAACGACTTCGTTCTTCCCGTTCGTTCTCTCAAACCAGTCTGCAATTTCCCGGGGATAAGCCGTCATAGGATCAGCGTGGTCTTTAAAGCCCTTGATCTTTATTTTGAGCTCATGAAACCAAGTCTGTCGCTTTTTATATCCAAGCCCAAAGATGTCTGCGGAGGTTTTGAAGTTCCATCCTATGACATAATAGCTTGCTTGAACAGTGGTTGCATAGAACGGTTGCTTTGACTTCTGATATAACCCGTAATGAAAGTTGTCCACGATCGAGAAGACGTTGGAGCAATGCGGTTGAAAATCTGGGAACAGCTCGTTTGAGGATGCCATCAAACGAATTTCAACTCTCTTCTTTGAGTCACCTCGGCCTTCAGTCGCTGTTTCGGTCCACTGTCGAGCCATGTTCTTTTCACCGATGAAAATCACAGCCTGCTTGTCAAGAACGCTCCCATTGATGTCCTCTGAAGAAGCATCAACAAAAGGCGCAACATCCACCTGTAAGTCTGTACCGTCAGGCAAGATGGCCGTAGGTTCCCTATGGTTACCCTTAGTATCCCTGGGTCCATCGATGGTCCTACATCGATCGCTCTCCACGACTCAAGCGGTGAGTGATTCCAACTAGGATCTTGCCGCTGCGGGCTCGACCTTGGTCATGTCCTCAATATGTCTCACTACTAGCTATCGCGAGGGTGCCTCAGGAAATTTTGGTAACCCTCCAGACGCTTCAATTTTCTCCTCTGCATCTGTCGCCCCGCTTCGATAGATGCGTGGAATAGTCCAATGGAGGTATACACATCGGCGGTTCTCGTGGCGTTTACCTGTCCCCAGGTTTGTGATACGGGAGTTCACGTCAGCGCCCGAGACGCTGTGCAGGTCGACATTGTAGCTAATGTCGGGTCGGAGGTAATTCATCGAGTCGTAAAAAAATATAGTTTGGTTGGGTTATGGGTGCAATCTTGGCTTTGAGGTCGCCACCCTCACAAACGGGGTCGTTGAGAATGAAAGCATTGAGTTTGGTGGGGATTAGAACGTTCTCGTCTGTCTACATGATGACAATGATGTTTGAGCGCTTTGGAGATGTCAATTGATAGTCACTGATGCAGAAATTTATGAATCAATCATTTGTTGCTATCAGATCAACATGAGTACGGGTCAGGCTCTCGAAGTCGGTGGCCTCTCGGGGCTGCTTATTCGCATAGCAAGGAAGATGGACCTGGATCTCGGAGAGTAAAGATGAAGGCATGTAGACCTTTCTAGATGGAGTCAGTGCTTGAAGGATCAAAGCTTGGGCTTTGCGCGGGGTTTGGCTCCTACAGGGATTCTCGCTTGGGTTGCATCTAAGTTCTTTTCTCTGAGTATACTCCCGTTAGTGGCGAAAGCCTGGTTGCCCGAGCTACCTGGGTCATGAGACCGTGGAATCAATAGTGTGTCGTCTCCAAAGCTAACGTGGTCTTTATGTGATACCTACTGCATTGTATCATCAGGAATTGCGGTCGAACATTCCGCGTTCGAGAGACGCCACTAGCGCTCAACAAGGGATTCAGGGGATGTTTGCGGGCTCCACACCATCTCTTAATCTTCTTGGAATTGTTAAGCGAGCTCACATCCACCCACCGCTCAAAGCCCACATGTGCAATGTAGATCAAAATCCTCTACAGGGCGTGCAATTAGCTACCCTAAACAAACTTACCTCAACGTTAGCGAGCAGACCAGCGACAAGCACAACTGCATCCCTTGGTTTGCCTTGGTTGTTTTTTCAGCGGAAGAACTGGAGCTCGATGAAAATGACAGGAAAGACTACTTTGGTGCCGTCAATGCGAGTATCAATGATACGTTAGGCTGGGACCTGATGGTGGATCGTATCAGCGTGATCAAAGCAGACACCTTTGCAAACTTGATTCCAAATCCGTCAGATCCAGATATCCAAGCAAAGGCCAAGACCAGCCTTATCCCTGTGAAAGTGGATGTCTTCAGGAAGCTGTCCCCACCCAAGCCGGACTGTTCTACATTTGATGTTTCGCGGTACAGATTCATGTCACACGTTCGAACTGTTGCGACTGATGGTACACTATCAGCCGGGATTGTGGTTGACAATGATCATGATCCAGAGTTGGCTGGCAGACAGACATTGAGTGTCATTGTCCCCGGATGTGGTGAGTATGCTGCAGTATCTCGGTAGAGAAGGCAAGGGCCTTACTGTTTTGAGGACGGACATGGCCAATGACCCAAAGACAAAGGATGCACCTTCAAAGCCTACTGTGGAGGTAATGGCCACCCGAGGACAGAATGATGGTTACAACCTCGTTCACCAACGCGTGATCACTGGTGAACAGACTGCTGCTATGTACAGAGGTCCCTTGACCCCTGCACGTGTTACTCACCCACTGAGCAAAAAAATATCTTCCCAATCCGCTTTTGGAACCGACCTCCAGATATTTGACCCAAATCTTGGATTGATGGATATATCCTACGCGTCAGCCTGGCAGCTTGGAAAAACACTTGCCATGGCTGATCCCGCTTTTACAGCCGCCTTATCCAGACTTCGCATGTCGGTTCACAGAGAAGCGCTGGAAAAGGAAAGGCAAAATATTGTTAAGAACTTGAGAGCTCCTGTCTTCTCGGAGGAGGGCTCGTCACCTGTTCAGACAAGATTATCCGTCTTTTCGGATCAGAACCCTCACACCAATTATATGACCAAACAGGAGATCAAATCCGACATAGTGGATATCGTCAAAGCCTTGAATGGCATCGATGAAACTGTTCATGAAAAGGGATCTGCGTTCTCCATAAATCGCTGGAGAAGACCCGATCCATTGTCTCTATTCCTAGAGCAAAGGCGATGTAGTGTATGCAGCAAGGCCGGACATAATGCAAGGACCTG
>JAPHDB010000412.1:0-21184 GCA_030772735.1 Fusarium sp. MBC 181 | reverse complement strand
ATATTATATTACATATATTAATAGTCTTCGTAGTTCGGTCAGAGACAAGTGCAAGCGGCCCTAGGGTCTGGATCGGTTAGAGCGAAGCATCTGCATCTTACCGCAAAGGACCTCGACATTTGGGCCAAAAAAGGAGCATCATTGATGCCGTTCTTGCCGCAGTGCCGGCCACTAAGTTAGTATAAACTATGTTCTAGAATTCTTTGCTTCGGTAGGGTTACCAAGCGCCGCAAAGCAACTCCGACAGCATGTACAATCATAATTACCCAGGTCTAGTCCCCGCATCCTTCATCTCGGTAACCTGCTCGGAGGCTCCAGACGGTTTCATGCACCATACTGTTGAGAAAGAGGAACAAAAATAGAGCAATGGCTGCTACACTGACTGCAGGTGATATTGTCGGAAACCACGTTTCCGGTTGTAATTCCCAAGTTCATCTCCCTGCCGTCTCCTCTTCTTCTCGGATACCTTAACAAGCTGGTTGTGTTTAAGGTTTGGACGAAGGGTGGCGCGGTCGAAGTCAATGAGCATGACGCGGCGGCGCTCGTCGTTCCAAAGCCAGTTGGCCTCGCGCTCGTCGCCGTGGTCGACGCCCTCGGCCCAAACGGCCTGCGACGAACGCCGCACTTCCGCCGCTAGGTCCGCCGCGCCAGCGCCATTGCCCGCGGCCACCATGTTCTCCATCGTCTCCCCGCACCACGACATCAGCATCATGTGGAAGACCCTAGCCCCGCCAGGGAGTATATAGCCCCGGTCTAGCTGCGCGAGTCCCAGGTGTACTGGTACCACCTCGCCCTAGATCCTGTCGAGCCGCGCGTAGATCTGGCTCTCGTGCTCCAGGCGGCGGGGATGCAGCAACAGCGTTCCCTTTCCGACAAACGTGTACCCATACGGCGCCAGCTCCAGCTTGAAGAGGACGCCTGTCGCTCCCATCTTGCCCCAGCCGTCCAACGCCTCGCAGTCTCGATACGGGTTCTTGCGGAGCCGCTCGCCCACGAGGCGGGCGAACTCATGGGCGTCGATGGGGTGCCGGGTGCCACCTTCAGCGGACCGATGCAAGAGCACGTTGGGGCAGTTGCTGTCAAGATCCAAGCCTCTCTTGAGGCCCAACAGGCAGGCCTGCGTGCAGTATTACTTGGCAGGTGCCGACTCGGACATCTCAGCATCCTCCTCCTCCTCTCCCCCCTCGGAGCTGCCACTCAATGGGCCTTCTTTCCGTTTGCTGACGTCTGTCCTTGCCCAAGATCGGGATAGATCGCCGTCCGGCCCGTCGTCTTCTTCGTCCGCCTCGTCTTTACGAAGCACTGCTGTGGACCTGCAGGACGGCCTTGACCGCAACGAGACCTCTCGGCTGGCCGGGACCGCGCTAGACATGAACTCCGAGCCTTCAGTTGCTTGCGACGACGACGCCGAAGATGAGTTCGTACCCTCCGCCCCTAAAAGACGCGCCGCATCGTCGTACGGCTCCCTCCATTTCTTCAGTGCTGCCTCAGCCTTCCGCGACGCCGCATCGAGTGAAGCTCCTTTGAGAGCTTCAGATCGGAGACTCAATAGGCAAAAGCTAGCCAGCTGAGCCGCTGCCGTATAGGACACCTTATCGTCGGCCCAATCCCCGTCTGACGCTTCGCCCACGTCCTCATCCGGCACGCACGGATGACAATACAGCGTCTGCGGGTTGGCTCGATCGATGTGAAGGAATAATAAAGACTCGCCGGCAGCAATATAGCCATATGCAACCTCATACCTTACCATGTAGTCGAAGACCTGCGTCAGCGCCATGGCAACCAGTTCTTCCGCCCTGTCTTGTCCCCGAAGCTCGGCATCGCTCAGAGACTTGTTGCTGTTGATCCGCTCCATTACCTCCATAAACAGCGTCTCCTTCGCAACGGCCGGCTTCAGGCACTCTAACGCCACCTTGTGGGCTGCCTTGTAGTCATAGACGAACGCTAGGCTCTCATCTCCGCCCAAGCGTGTACGGACACCCGCTCCGTCAGGTTTCGTCGGCGGAGGCTTGACTCTCTGCTCGGACGCCACTCGCTTGTTCGGTCCGGTCCGCCGCCGTCGCTCCGGCCTTTCCTCGCTCAGGTCATCCTCCCCAACCAGAACACCATCGCTCGGTTGCGTGAAATCCCGGATGTTGTTGCTGAATCGTAGTCCCATACACCGATATTCCTTGCACAGCTCCTCGTCGTCCCAGACGGGACGCAGAATTTCCCAGACAGGATCTTCCACAGCAAGCTTCTCAAAATGATCGACGGCATTCTCGTTGCCTGCCCGTTTGCGATGAATCGTCGATCCTAGATCTCTGGTCGTACTCTCTTAATGGAAGAGCCGCCTCTCCCCACAGACCCTCCTGATTGCTTCAAAGTGATCTTGTCGCTGGGTGTTCGTGAAACTGGTCCAGGGACGAAGCCACTTAGGATAGTATTTACCCTCGACCTTCGTGAATCCCGTCGAGGACTTGGATTTGTCAGCGAGGGCGAGTTTCTTGTAGAGGTGGAAGTGGCAATTGTATAGATATTCTTCCAGTGTAGTCCTCTGGTTCTTGCGTCGCTCTGCCTCCTCTCGTGCCTTTGCTTCCTCTTTCTCGCGCCTGAGCTCCTCGTTCTCGCGCTGGAGCCGCTCGATCTCTCGAAGATGGTCCGACATCGCGTGCACCGTATGGGACGCCCAGAGCGTCTCGGCTTCGGGGTGTGTAGTGTCGATTTCGGAGTTTTGAGAGATGACCCCGGGCTAGTTGCGGCCTCAAATATTAAGGACACTCCAAGGTACCCGCGTCTGCCGTTGTTTAACCGATTGGTTTCCCAAAAACAAACAACCCCGCCCTGGGCGGCCTCACGGAGGCAAGTCGGTTCGAATCCGGACGAGAGAAACCGACTTCAGCGTCTCTCAGCCTTTTTCCTTTTTCGGCGGAGTAGAGTGGTCTGTACGTCATTCGAGAGGCCCCAGAATGGAAAAAGACAGGCCAGCGTGTGAAGGGTGTCTGGTCGATGCGGAGGCGAATGAAATGGCTCGACCGTCAGCTATACGCGCAATTCGGGTCAAGCTCGGCATGACCTAATGACAGGTCCATGGTTTACTTACCGCATTTAGAATGTGTTCGCTTATCGATAAGGATTCCACTCTAGGGCCACCGCCTGTACCGTATTGCTGTACGACCTCGACAGACGTACAGTACTCCACAGAGAGTTTACGTCATTTTAACACCAAAATTCATCAACCATGACACCACTTCTAAGTCAACGAACAGGGGGGCACGTCACCCCAATTCTCGGCGAAATGCCATTTACCCCAGCCTCTGCAGTCCTCGGGTTCACGAACCCATCTTCGACAGCTCCATTTGAGTCACAATTCTCATATGAGTTTCCTATCCACAATTGTTTCCAGCTATCCTATGTATTTACCGGTTCTTAATGATGCACAGCTACCTACGACTGGGCTGGTTGGATTGTCAGGGCGCCAGCCGCCTTCGCACATCCTTACTCCTGGCCAAGATACCATCGAGCCTCTCGAGACAGCAATTGAACCGGATGACACCCAGGCCATGAGCCCGCGGATGACGAGCGAAGAGGTCGAAGCGTTGAAGTGTGAAATGCATACTGAGCTGCACCGGTTAGTAAAGACTATTGAATCTCCGTATGCACGTCAAGAGGTGCCCGAGGGCTGCCCGCGCATGAACTACTCACTAATGTTTGTTCCTGTGGACATAGGCATGCGAAAGCTCTGCGGGACTCGCTGCTCCTCATCTTTAACCGCATCGAGGCAGTTGAGAAGGGAAACATGAAGCTAGACAGCAACAAAAAGGCGCTGCAGAAATATATGGAGGACTTGACTAGCATGCACCAGACCACGACTTTGGACAGCCACGAGAAGTACTGAGCTTTTCTTGGGGAAGTTCTTATCGTACCGCAATCGTCCGGGCGAGGCTTGTCCGCCTTGGGAGGAAAGTTGGCTGGCGGCTTAGTGTTGGGAGTGATTGTGAGTGTTGGAATGGTCATGATGAAGCAATATTGGGGGACTGGAAGATGATATATTGTTGAAAGATCTAAGTTACATATGTCTAAGAAGAACACAGCTTCTAGTACTACAGACAGACAGACAGATCTATTACGCCCGGTAGGCCAACGCCCAGAGAGCTCTTAAGCTAAAGGTACATAACATCTCTCTAGTAATTGCCTTGCTCTCGCTAAGCCCATGAGAATCTCGCCTTGTTCTTCCCAGTCTAGTCATCGCTCTTCTCCTTAGTCCTCCTGGATGTTGGTAGTAGCAAGTCAATTTGAAACCCATTTCCTCCAAGTGTTCAGTTTCCTACCTTCGGCGGCTGAAGCGATGCCTGCTATTGACTATTTGAGGGCGTCAGGGGTGATCGGTTAGTGTTGATAAAACGCTGCTAGGTTAGTGGTGTTCCTCTTATCTCTGTTCCAAGCGACCTGTAGCGATTGCGAATCCGATTATGGCTTGTACTGCGTCCATGTGCGGTGTCCATCTCTGTCCATCTGATGCAGCCTTACCTCCTAGGTGAAAGGAGAGAGGCTGCCGCGTTTTTCTTCCGTACACTGTGGCATCTGTCTAGGGTATGTTGTCCGCTTCACGCAACAGAAGAGAAAATGCTCTACCGTTTCCTTTGTCCGCCCACATGGGCACTCGTCCGTCGATACTGCCCTGATCTGATATAGATAACCGTTCAGTCGCGCCGTTCCGGTTCCAAGCTGCGCCAGCAAGCTGGCTCCCTTTCACGACAACTGGTCGTATAGCAGGCGAGTGTGTTTACCAGGCAGAGCGAAGTCGATCTTTCTAAAGTGTCTGCCCACTCCTTCCGGTAGGTTCCTCTCACTTGACAGATCTGTTCTTGTTCGATTGAGAATTGTAGTCTTCGCTTTGACCGCTCCCCTTTGCGGCGTGACGTACGGCTCCGTAGCATGACGGGCTGACATCTTGGCTGTCTTTTCGATTTTGAGCTCGCTGTCGGGTGGTAGCCAGATAAGATTGACTCTGTTTCCGTCTCTTCTAAGCTTCTCTACAGCATCATATATCTCTCGTATATGCCCTCGACCTGACTTCTGGCGAGGGTTACCTATAGCTTGTGCAGCCGATTTGTTGCTTACCGCGATCACAATGACACGGTACTTCATAACCGGTAGGTAGTTAAGGCCATGAGCGATAGCTGCCAGTTTGGATGTGTCGGGGATGTGTTCTTCCCTCGTACCTAGGGCGACCGAAAAGGTTTCGCTGATCCTGCCACGGATATGGGGATTCTGATAGTTCCTCCCATGCCGACCAGATCATTCCGCGCGAAGCTGCTTGTCGCTATCCTGACCGCCCACCCTGATTTGGCTAGCTCTTTGATCTTGTTTTCTTCTTCCTGTGCTTGTGTACTCAATGTGGCTTTCACGCGTGTCTCCCACGGAGCGAGGGTAAATGGCTGGATTCGGCTGTATACTATATTGGCTCCTTTCATCCCATAATCCATCCCGATGAATTACCCATAATAGAAGGTAGAGGGGGAACGTCCGAAACGGGCCACGTTTGGTCAGTCTGAGGCAATTTTGGTGAAATCACAGAGGTCGACTACTGATGCTTGGCCCGCACCTCATCATACTGAGATCGATATCATATATTTTGGACCTTTTCATACAACATAAATATCACCCACGCTCTCATGAGGTAGAACTCTCGTGACATAAGAAACGTCAGTCTGAGCATGGGTCGGTTGGGAGAGCTATCAGTCGAGATCCTGAACAACATCACATCTGTTCTTCCATTTCGTGGTAGTACAGTTTCAACATGGAGCCATCCCCAACAGCATTTGTTCCGAAGTCCATTCGTATTGTCGTTATAGGTGCTGGGTAAGTATATCCCCAGTTTCAACTTGGATTAGCAATTAAGCGTTGCAGGATATCCGGCATCCAGTTTTTGAAAGACGCAACCACACGATTGCCAAACGTTGACATCACTGTTTATGACAAGAACAGTCAAGAAGGAGGAACTTGGGCCAAGAATAGATACCCCGGGTAAGTATTCCATTCACCAGTAACTGATCATGGGCAACTGCTGAAATCTACAAGATGTGCATGCGACATCCCATCCCATGCCTACCAGTACAGCTGGAACCCCAATCCCCGGTGGAGCCGCCTGTATGCAGAGGCGGCTGAAATCTTAGAGTATCTCAAATCAACGGTGACTAAGTTCAATCTCCGACGATATATTCAGTTCAGTACAACCTGCACCGGGGCAAACTGGGATGAGAAGAACTCCGAATGGAATGTTACTCTGCAAAGGAACGGGACGCCTAATGATGAAATCTCTGTTCAATGCGATGTTTTTATCATTGCTATAGGAAGGCTGAATAACTGGAAGCTGCCAGACATAGAAGGCCTTGACACGTTCCAGGGGCGTGTAATACACACAGCCAACTGGCCCCAGGGCTTAGACTGTCGCGGCAAGGATATAGCTGTGATAGGAAATGGAGCCAGCTCAACACAGTGTTTAGCTAGCTTACACAAAGGTGAGAGTCTTGGCTGCAGATATCCCAATGTTTGCTAACAGCTCCAGACGCGAGATCCATCGGTAATTTTGTTCGTGGACCAACATGGCTTGTTCCGCATGTATTTTCTCGCAATGGAGAAGCGCAGGTCAATTGTGGGCACTCTCTCCCCTATTACACAGACCCCAACCACCTCTAACACGCGGGCAGATCCCCATGATTCTATCAAGAAATTTGAAACCGAGCCCGATTCGTACCTCCAATTCCGCCTACAGATCGAGAAAAAGCTAGCCTATAGCTTTAGAGGTCTCTGGGCCAACTCAAACGCTGCTGAAGAATTCACTCAGAATGCAAAGCAGCACATGATCAACAAGATTGATGACCCACAGGCCTTGGAGGCCCTCCTTCCTACAGAGTATAAAGCTGGTTGTCGTCGCTTCACGCCTGCCGACAAGTATATGGAGGCTCTAAATAAGTCAAATGTAGAGCTCATTTCCACCCCGATCAAGCAGGTGGAAGGAAATGCTATCATCACGACTGACGGCGAACGGCGAACATATGACATGATTGTCTGTGGTACAGGCTTCGAGCCATACGCGCCGAGGTTTCCGATCAAAGGGCGCGGAACAGCTAACTTGTCAGATCTATGGTCAATGGATGGGGGCTATGAGAGTTACTTGGCAGCAACAGTCGCTGGTTTCCCCAACTTTTTCGGTATGTGAACCCACTTATAAGATCGTCCACAAAAGCTAAACTCTGCTTTCAAGTTTTTAATCCGCCTATCTGTCCGGTTAACGGCTCAGCGTACCCTGGAATTGAGCGTACGAGTGACTACATTATCAGAGTCATCGACAGGCTACAGAAGGATCGCCTAAGATCAGTCTGTATCAAGCAATCAGCCCAAGACGCCTTCAACAGCTGGGTTCAATCACGCATGCCAGAGATGGTCTGGGCGGGGCCATGCTCATCATGGTGTAAGTCGGCCTCTGTTACCCAGCATTTACATTAGTCAGGACTTAATCATTATAATGCAGATAAACTCCCTAACAAAAAGGTTATTATTCCATAGCCAGGGACAATACTTCACTACTACGCCGCAACTGAAATAGTGCGATGGGAGGACTATGATCTTAAGTTTGATGAGGATAAGCAAAAATTTGCAAGTTTTGGAAATGGTATTACAGTAGAAGGATTTACTCCTGATAGTATACCTTGGCTGCGTTACAATTAAAGTATAGAAGTAACACACTACAGTATAAACATGGGACGGCTTGCAGGACTACCAACTGAAATCTTACCAAGAATAACATCTCTCCTAGTCCTACAGTCCAAAATCAATTGTTGTACAATTGATTTAATTTACCCCGCATTACAGGGGGTAGACTTGATTTTTGACCGGGGGTAGAATTGAATTTCGAGAAACCACTAACTACATGGCACGTTAGTCACATACACATGGTAGAGTACAATGTTTAGGCCGGCAATACCTCCTTGGGAAGTGGCATGGACCCCATCCCTTGTCCCTCCTGTGCCGGAAGCGAGGGCACGAAGGGAATGCGATTGTCGCAACTCATGGTAGTCCGCCGGGAAGTTTCATCCGTCGCGTCAGAACTCAAGCATCAACGAAAGCGAAAAAAAGAAACAAAAAAAGATTTAAGGTCAACGAAAGCGTTATCAAGCCAGAAATCCGACCGTAAAATTACCTCGATAAGAGTTGGACTGTTGATTTCGCTGATCAGTGGCTTTGTGGGACCCTGATCAATGAACTTTATTACACCAGGCATGGCCGAGATCTGCCAAGGTGGGGTCCCGCACGCTGATAAAGAACTTGGCTCGAAATGATTTCCGGCGGGTAACCCTTCGCAACGTAATGGAGCTCCACTTTAATTAGGCCAAGCATCAAAACACAAAACAAACGTTTACGATGCAATATCCACCCTTCGAAATCGATCATCACCACGACATCAATCCCACATATCATGGATGGATCATTGAGTGTAGAAGAATTGACAAGACTCCTACGAGAAGCTGAGCATCGCGCGAAGGAGGAGCGACAACGCGCCGAGAGGGAAAAGCAACGCGCCAAGGAAGCAGAGAGAGAACGACAGGAAGAGCGACAACGTGCCGAGAGGGAACAGCAACGCGCTGAGAGGGAACAGCAACGCGCCGAAGCGTCAGAGGAACAAACACGACTTACGACACTCGACGAATACATCACAGCCTGCCATACCTCCGTTTTCTCGAGATTTGCTATCGAAACCGATCCAAAACTGACCTCGAGGGGCTCCATCACCAATCCGCGTGACAAGTGGTGTCCTAAAAACCTCAGGCCATGGCCCGACTTCTTTGATCAACAGAAGTTCACCTTCGGCACACTCTACGACTCGTTTCCTACCGAAAGCCGCGTTTTCGAGAACCGGAACTTCCTAGTCGGCTTGGGGAACAGGATCTCTCAACGGCCGATAGCAGACGAGAAGACGCTCGAATACTTCCTACATAATAGCGTGGAGGATCCGGTTAGAGCCATCATACAACAGCTCAAACAGGTGGAAGAGGTCAGCAGGGCTTTTCAGATCGGGGATGGTGTCGTCTTTGAGAACCATCCCCATGCCCTCAGCGATATCGCCGAAGAAGTCGTTGAGAGAGAGACCCCATCGACACCGCCGCGAACGCCGGACCACCGAAGAGATCTCAATCAGCTGCGACCGGATCAAATTTGCGTCTATCGATCCGACGATACCATGTCTTCCCGGCGCACCATGGTTTACGTTTCCGAGTATAAGCCGCCCCACAAATTGACCGCTCCGCATCTTCGTCTCGGTCTCCGCGCGATGGACATCCACAAGGAAGTTGTGAACCGAAGGACGATTCCAACTTCTGTAGACCCTGACGCGCGTTTCCAGTACCACGTGGAGAAGCTGACGGCATCTGCCATCACGCAGACATATCATTACATGATCGAAAGTGGCCTTGAATATGGTCTTCTTACTACTGGCGAGGCCATTGTGTTCTCAAAGTTGACTGGGACAAACCTGAGACTCTGTACTATCACCTGGCAGAGCCTGGCCCGGAGGTGTCGGCACATCCAAACAACCTCCATATATGCACGGCTGTCGGTCAATATCTAGCATTCACCCTTATGGCTCTCGGTTCGCCTGGAGAACGACGGGAGAATAGGCAGGAGGAACGTCTAAAAGCTATGAAGAACTTGAAGACGTGGGCTGAGGACTTCGAATCGACATTGCGTTCTATCCCAGAAAACGAACGATCGGCGTCATCAGACTACTCCCCTGGTCATGAACCTACCGCCTACAAGGATGTCGATCGGTCGCCGGCCTTGCTCCGCAGAAGGACACGTCAAACTGCAGTGTGCCAGATTGGCGAGGGGTCGTTGAGGAAGGACGACAGGCAGGAACCATCTGATGACGAGTCGGCATCCAGGCCACCGGACACGCCTACGCCAACCGGACGAAATACGAGAGAAGGAACTAGGCGGAGCCAGCGACTGGCGTTACGGCCGCACGGAGGAGGCGGTGACCAGGGTCGGCAGTACTGTACACAGAAATGTCTTCTCGGGATGGTCAAGGGTGGATTCCTCGACCCAAAGTGCCCGAACGTGGCACTTCACTGCAAGAGCTGTGCTCCCGCCCGCGCACGTCATCCTGTCAATCACAAAGAATGGCTTCGCCTACTCTGGATGCAGCTAAAACAGTCACTCGACGATGGGATCAGGCCATTGGGGGAGGGTGGTGCGCGGGGTGTGCTTTTCCAAGTGAGCCTACTTGCGCATGGCTACACCTTTGTCGGCAAGGGCACGGTGCGGGCTTTCATCAAAGATCTGGAGCACGAGGCTGCTGTCTACGAGCGTCTCAAACCAATCCAGGGCGTCCACGTGCCTGTTTTCCTGGGTGCGGTTGACCTTCGGTCGATGAACAAGACTTACTACTATGACCACCGGGTCTACGTGGTGCACATGTCATTTTTGTCCTGGGGAGGCTGCAGCATCGACAGAGCACAGAGAGTTGGCGACATGGACAGGTCGCTCGAAGACGAGGCCATTCGGTCCTTGAGAGCCATGCATCGAGAGGGCGTGGTCCACAAAGATGTGAGGCTTGCAAACATGTTATTCAATCCTGAGACCAGCGGGGTTATGGTGATCGACTTTGAACGGGCTTTGCTACTCAACCCGCCTCGACGTCCGTTGGCGCAGCTGGTGCCGAACAAGCGAGCGTGGAAGTCGGAGACGATGGATGCCAAGAAGGTAACTGGTGATTCAAGCAAGCGAAGTCGGCCAAGTCAAAGCTTTTCAGAGGATATTTGGTTGGCAAAGACGGCGTTCTCAGAGTGGAATGCTGACCCATGGACACGAGTCGCGAGAGCGCCTTGCTAGTAAATCTACAGCCAATCACCCTACACTTCTATTTATAAAATCGTTATGCATCCTAGACTGTCGTTTGCCCCTGCCCACTCTTGCGTGAATGTTTATCAAGGGAGATGGTATCGCATTGAGCTTGCTTAAAGAATTAAAGTGATTGTGATTAGCAGTAGCAAATGTGTTAATTGATTGCTATTGGTTGTTGTTGTTTTTCGTGAAAGGTATTCCATTCCGCAGAGTTACTTACAGCATACAGCTAGATTACTAAAGCAGGTGTTTCCTAAGGCTGTGAAGATAATGCCTGCGGCAGATGGTCTGTGCCACGCTACCCATTGCGTCGCGGGCCGTTTGGGAAACCCCGCATCGCACCACCATCTTTACGACAGCTGCTTGTCTGACCTTGACACGTCTTTCGAATGTATGTATGTCTGGAACCGCAATTAAGTACCCTAGGAAGATGGCTCGCTATCGACTCAGTGAGTTTCCGAAGTCATAACCTGAAAATGGACATCCAAACTTACGTTATAAAAGCACAACAGGCTCGCTCACGACGCTCAGAGCATAGAATAACCAAACAGCGCAGTCGTCGACTGCAGTTGAAGAACGAGCGATGTGTAGTTGGAACTCTGAAGAATTCAAGCCAATCAATATTTGCAGGCGATCCCGGCGGATGTGTGTACCTGCACTTTGGGAATAAAAACCAATACTCTCTCAAGGATAGTGACGGGAGCAACGTGGGTTGGGAGAACGTCATTTTCAAGAAAGGATTTGATGCTCAGGATATCGACAAACTGGCGGAAGAGGTGGTTGGAAAGATCCTGCGCCAGTTAGAGAGGCAGTATTCTGTTGGCGAAATATAAGTTGGTCGGGGTCTTAATAAGTTCCGGTCGACTTCACATTGAAACCCGTTGTTCGAGGCCCTTTCATCATACACGATTTATGCAAATCTTCACATCAATCTAGAAGCACCATATCATTTCAGTGTGTAGGAGATGTCTATCAACATGGATGAAGTCGATGACAGGTCGCCATCGAAAGTCCGCAAAACCGTAGGCTGATCTGTTCCGAAGTGAAAACGCGAGAATATGGGGAGCATGATGGTAAGCTCTTATTGTTTCCCTAGCGCCAATAGCATCTTAGTATTTCACTATCTAAGCATGAAAAACCCATAGTTCGATAGATGAAACTCGACTGTATTCGCTCAACAAGGCATCATATCGGCACCTTCAGCGTTGCCTCTGGGTCCGTTACAATTCCCCACTCTCCTCCTCTCCATGAACTTGAGAGTGGCCAGTACCAGCGGCTGCGTTGAGCCAATCATTGACTGACAAGGAAGTTTAAGCCAAAGTTTCCGATGCTTTTTGATCCAGCTGAGGTTTTTGAGAGACGTAATAGATGATTGTTGTTGTCTTTAGGTCACGTCTGACGCCTGGCTGCATAGATTTCGAAGAGCATTGTTGATGGTAGGTCATCTTGCCTTTCAGTAAGGCCGACAGAAATCGCCGGGCAAGAGAATGGACGGCCAAGGCTGGTATGGAGCTCGAATAGGCTTCCGGACTTGAGGCCAAAGCTGGCTCCTCCAGATATGTTTTTGCTGTGTTGCTCGTGCAGTCTCAGAATTTGACCCTTCAGGGAGGCCACCTCTTCTTCACATCTTTCAAGGCTGGCCAAATGCTTCCATTCACGAAGCCGAGCCATTCTTTCGGTCGTCCTTCTAATCCGGTTTTCCTTCTTCGTCACTTGATCGCATATTTTACAGTCTTTTGCTTCATCTTGCCGCCCATACACAAGTTTCAATCCGCAGGTTTCTCCGATGCGGTACTCTTTGTTGCATTGTTCGCGAAACTTGCCCCATCTCCAGTTGCCGCAAGCCCAAACAACCTGGTCGAAGTAACACATTGTGAAAAACTGAGTGAGGTAAAGTGAAACAGAAAAAGATTTTGGCCTGGAATGGGCGTTTTTTGGGCCTGGCTGCTGGGGCTCTTTGCTTATCAACTCAACCAAAAAGCTATTGATTAGGACCTTTCGAAATTTCATGGCGACTTCGTTTCAGTGGGCGCGAAATTCAATTGCGCGCTCTTTAGTTGATCAACAGGGGATGCTGTTGCTGGCTGCCTGTCGTACGAGAAATCACACAAGACCCACTAATCACCAACAATGTCTTCGCCAACCGACGACGAGCAGGGGGGAACCAACAGAAAGTAGTAGTAGCAACATCGTCGTACGTAATCGTTGTGACCGAGAAAGGGGACCTGTGCCCCCCGCCGCTCTTATCACGGCGGTGCCTTCTTCTTGCCTGATCTTTGGCCATGGCGCACTCGCCCACTTGTACAAGACACTAGAATTGTTCCATTCACTTTCCTCAGTAGTTGTCTCCCCGAACCTTGTAAAGCGGGGTGAAGGTTCTTCCATACCATAATTGCTCTCCGCCCACTCTTGGCACTCTCGGCTTGGCAAGTGAGGTAAACCTGACGGCTCAGCGCTGGCTTGGCTTAATGATATTGGAAGATGTGTGGGGGAGGGAACTCGATACGGAGCATTGACGGATCAGGAAGGAGTTCGCACATAGCTAGCCACAGATCAGAATAGTAGGCCCGATGCATTCTGACGTTTATCACGGAGTAATTTAAGATATGGAGCCTTTTGCTACTTATTTTACTGGACAGCGGCTACCACACCAGTCCCGACACAGCGGTACACTAGCTGCGTTGCCAGGTCAGCAATACACAAATTATTGTACCTTGCTTCAAAGACTGTAGAACCAACAGACACAGGAGACCTAACCCAGAATAATGCGAAACATTGTTCAATCCTGGAAAACATATATTTCATTACCAATATCAGTAACTAAAGCACAGGGACCTTCAGGTATGCTCGAAGCAACATCCGGCGAGTATTCGTGACAAGAATTGGCATTTGGAGCTACGACAAGGTTATCCACATCTACCTTCTAAAAGCGGTTGTGTCGGTGGGTTTGTTTGAGCGCTGACGAAGGGGGCTATGGGTCCGGGTTTCCGGGGAGAAGTTCCGAGTCACAGTCTAGACGTTGGACAGGCCATGGTGGCCGGGGGCAGGGTGTGCCACGTTCTCTCATCCTCTCTTTCCTCTCTCCATGGTTTAGCGAATGGCCTTCGTTTCTGGCAGGTAAGTGGGCCACAGTTATATGTCCGGGTTCCCTCCCCGAAATGTGGCTTCCGCGTCGTCGGATCGGCAATCCCGATTTTATGCGACTGATGGTGTCGCTATTGAAGTATGTCTTTGATTGGGCTAAACAAGGGTAGATAGTGGACTCTATATGTAAGCCACCAGAAGTGGCAACATGACACAGGGCGGGGAACTGTTTTATCTTTGTTGTGCGTTGGCTGATATCCTTGCAGAACATCAGGTGAGGTAAGAGGAAACAGTACCGTCCCTCTTGATTCATTGGCGCTTTTAAGTCCATCAATTAACCGTTGAGGTATTAAAGCTAGTTGCTTAGCGTCTTCGTTGAGGGGAAAGTTTCGTGGGAGGACTTTCATCCAGGATACCAGCCCGATTGATCGACTAAGCAGCCCGACACGCGATTCTCAAGAAAATCCAGTTTGAAGAAATGGCGACAATCAATGCAGAAGCCATAATGGCACCTGAAGATGTTTGACGCCTTCCTTTCCATAAGAAGAGCATGAACTGACTTTCGGTCCAGGCCGCTGACGATCAGGACTCGTCACTCGGAGATGTAGGAGCTGCCTCTTATCATGCATCTGGCAGAAACAAGATAATTCCATTGATCTAGATTAACGGTAAACTAGGATACGGCCTCGTCTACTGAAAGTCTGAGGAGCTCCATCGTGGACTATCGACTAGAAAACGGGAGAACGTATCATCGATATAAAGATGGAAGTGGGTCGCCCATGATATCTCTGGTAATCTACAGGCAATGATAACATTTACCACCTACAGAGTATAATCTTCCGAACGACGACGAGGAGAATGAGAGACTAGGTATAACTATCTCCTTCGGTAAATTCTAGTGGATTTGTCTCAAATAGTTCAGACCTACAACACCATTTATTCCTCCTTACTTTCGACAACAAACTAGGCCTTTCGCCGCCCAACTTTTCTGACTCTCAAGCAAAGCGAGTCCTCGACTTGGGCACTGGTACGGGTATTTGGGCGATCGACTTTGGCGATGAGCATCCTGAGGCCGAGGTAACACGACTCCTTTCAAAAGTCAGAAGATAGACCTAACACTTTGCGACTGAAGATCATCGGCGTCGATCTATCTCCAATTCAGCCGAGCTTGTAAGACACAAAGCTCCCTTGCTATTTATCTTAACAGCTCAAAGTCAACTAGTGTTCCACCAAATGTTCGGTTTCTCATTGACGATATTGACGAGGAGTGGGATTACTCTGAGCCCTTCGATTACATCCATAGCAGGATGATGAACTTTAGCGTTCAAAACTGGCGAGATTACTTACGCAACATCTATCAGTAAGATTAATCTCCGTCTTTGTATTTTCCATAAATCCTAACTTGGCTAGGAATCTTACCCCAGGCGGCTATGTTGAACTCCAAGAGGTTGACGTTATTATGAAGTCCGATGACGGAACTTTAACCGAGAACAAAGCACTCCACAAATGGACCAAGCTTTTAAAAGAAGCAGCCACTAAGCTAGGTCGGCCTTTCGAACAAACTGACGCGTTCAAGAATATCATGGCCGAGGTCGGATTCACCGATATTATCGCCACACGCTTCAAATGGCCGACGAATTGCTGGGCCAAGGAGAAGCATTACAAGCAGCTCGGAGCATGGAACAATGAAAACACAAGCATGGCTCTAGAGTCACTAACTATGGCGCCATTTACTAGAGCCCACGGTTGGTCCAGTGAAGAAGTAGATGTTTTCCTGGTTGATGTGAGGAAGGATCTGAACGATCCGAAGATTCACGCCTATTGGCCAATGTACGCAGGCTTATCGACTTCCTAGCAACGTGCACTAATATCTTGGTAGTTGCTCGGTTTATGGAAGGAAGCCTAAATTGTGAAGCGATAGAGGTGCGGATCGATAAACTGAGGCTTCTTGGCAACTCTCATGCTTCCAGGGGTGGATCAGCACTTAGAACTTCTAGACCACAACACGAAATCCTAGTCTCACATAGCTTAATCGAGTACCTATATGCCTGAGTAACTTGGAAATATATTTTTTTCCCTCTCGTATCGGCGTTGCTCTTGTGTTACGGGGGTTAGAATGAACGACCTTAATGGCCGTCGGAGAGTAGACGACCGTTGAATGTTACATCTTCCTATTCTGGACTAGTAAGCCTTTGGTGAGCGTTACATTTTCCTTATAAGGTTAGCCCACTCGTACTGCCCCAAAATCTTAATGTCTCAAGTGAAATCTACTGATTTCACAAGCAATACAAAGAAACAATGGAGTTCCGATTTGTGGACGAACACGATCCCGTTGCGCTGCGTCGACGTCGCCTACAAGCGCAACGCACCCAGAGATGTCGGCAGCGGAAAAAGAACAACAATGTATGGAGCCCTCAACTGATCAGGCCGAGTCGTCTCAGACGGTCGACTCTACCGCAGACAATGTGCAGACAACACTACTGTACCAATGCTGAACTAAAACGCGTCGCATTGTTCACTTTTCGTCCGTGCCAACCTAGACTACCCTTGATTTTTACCGATGTTCTTCCGAAAAATCACCCCTAGATTTTACACTTTCTGTCCGTGCGTATCAATACAGCAACAAGGTTCGATAAAAACAACCTGCTGTTTACCTCCTTTTTATCCATGCACGCACCTGTGCTTCTGACTTCCCACTTTTATTCCATTCCTATCGCATTCTACGCTTTTGCTGAAGTGGACGACGTACCGTAGAGAGATGCTAGAACATACGAAGGAAAAACACGGCAATCTGTCATTTCACCTAGGAGGCAAGGCTGTATCAGATGGACAGAAATGGACACCGAACATGGAAGCGGTGCGAGCCACGATTAGATTCACGATCGCTACAGGTCGCCTCGAACAGAGATGACAACAACACCACTAACTTATCGACCATAAACCTATACCTACTAACAACTACTACCCTGTACAACCAAAAGCAGGCACCGCTTCAGCCGCCGACGATAGGAAACTGAACACTTGGAGGAATTGGGCTTCAAGTCGATCTGCTACCACTAACCAATACGGGGATCTAGAAGGAAAAACAACGAAGAGACAGAAAAGAGCAAGGCGGGAAACATAGGGGCTCGGCGAGATCAAGACAATAAAACATCGATTTTTTACCCACTCAGACTGGACACTTAATGTAGTATAAGACTTATTACCATTATACAAAAACATACACTATAGCCTTTAGACTCAACTTATTTATATTTTTATAAGACCTTCTAGCTTGTTGTTGGTATATTCGTCTTGGAAGTTGTTGAACTCGTCGTTGGCCCCAAGCTTTGCAGCCAATCAGAATTTAGCGGTCAAGATGCGGCCGCTTTTGGATATGTGGGGCCATCACTCAGCCAATCATGACTTTCGTGGTCAAGATCCATCCATTTCAGAAGCGTATCACCACTAATTCATATAGGGCCTAGCGCAGCGTTCCAAAAAGCTAAGCCGAAAAGGAGGGAGACCTGTTAAATTGTCCTTCAATGCCTGTGTGGGTTTTCTTGTTATTGCATGAGTTAGAACATGAGAATACGAATTCGCCCAGGCTAATACTCTACCCCTGCGTTATAAGAAGGTAGGTTTAGGATGTCGGTTTTCGGTCCTGCTTGGAAGAACACAGCCAATCAAGTTACGAGAAAAACGAAGAGTCTTCATCCACCGCGGGCGATCCCTGCTCTTTAGATGGCAAATGATAAGATATGATAGGTGGGAGTGGGGTTCTCGGGACGGAACAAATGACGCTCGCCTATTGATTGCTGACAAACCAAAGCAGGACCTCTCGCCAGAACAAGAGTCCGCTCCGGCGCAAACCAAACATCAACAATCAACGCCAACATTCGCGGGCGAAAATCTAACATGTCACGACCAGATCAGCCATGAACCAAGATGAAGATCTGATATCAAAATTAATTCACATCAACTATGGCTATACTCAGTACTACTCCGCCCGACAAGTCAAGCCCTCTCCTCCCCCCATCCCCGCCGGCAACAGCAGAACGCCCTGTGAAGTAAATCGACATCGACATCGTTGACGGCGACGATAGTGATTACCCACTCCCCGACCCTCTTCAAAGACACAAACTTCTGTCTGAGACGCGTGACGTTCCGGAATTCGCACACTTCACTCTCGACCAGAAACAGTACCGCAAACTCTATACAGTCTTGAACACTTGCACCTTCCGCTCTGAAACAACATGCTCTTTGTAAAGTCTAGGGTGGGGCCTCTTATACATAGGCTGTACTTCAAAAGACGATTTTTGTCAGAAATAGGCCGGCTTGTAGGTGCGTAAGCAATTTCTAGCTGGACGAATGAAGTACTTAGAAGTACCGCTGCTGCCTGGAATTCCGGGACCCGAATCTGGGAAGTGTGGAGAGGTTGGCAGTGCGAGCCGTGAGTACTGTCGCTTACATCGATGGATTAAGTACATGAGAAGGCCCGCTTTTAGTATGGACATGAATGTATACGGTACAATCGGTTATTTATGCTCGGCGTGTGGGGCTCTGTTTTACAAACAAGAGTTATTGAAGGAGAGGAAGGTGCAAGTGCTCAATACTGTACAAAGATCGAGCAAACCTTCAGAAGATTCGACTATGAACCTAAGCGCAGCCGTCTCACGATTCGCATGCCTTCACCAACTCATGACTACTTCGCCACCTATTTCAGAGACGAGATCGGTAAAGAATTGAACAAGATTGCCAGCAGCCGCAGCGACGAGGCAAAACCCTTTGCCGAAAACGTCATAAGCGCCCTAGGTTCCCGCGTCTTCCTTGCAGAGACGGATGACGAGAACGGCCCGATTAAGCGTGAGCCAGATATTCAGCTCCATTACCCTGGGGCAAGGTATCCTGGTATAGTAGTTGAGGTATCGTATTCTCAGGATGGTAAAGATCTGAGGAGACTTGCGCAAGACTACATTCTTTACTCGAACGGCGACATCAAGCTTGTGATTGGTGTCGATCTCAACTACCGGGGCAAGCCATCCACAGTATCTCTGGTGTCCCAAGTTTACCAAGTCCGAAGATGGCCTCGACTTGGAAACGTTTGAGCACGTCCACGAGATGGTGAACTTACTATCACCCGGTGTTTCTTGAACCGCGCTAATATGTGTCGATAGCCGTTCCGCTCATCCGATGGCGACGCCTTAAATCCCGACCAGTCGCTAATGATTGACATCCGTGACTTTGCTACAGATGAACTATCCGAGACTTGGCCCGCCGCCACGATCAACATCCCGTTCTCCCGACTTGCCCAACACGCCCAACACGCCCAGCAACGGCAGAAGGAACAGGAACCCCTCCGTCCAGACGACAGCGTCAAATCAAGGCGACGGCTAATAAGGAAGCGCAGATGGTCGTCCAGTTCTGCGGAAGAGCTGAGATCCGAGGATGAGGCAAAGTATTCTAAGGAGGATGCTGTTGCGCGGAAGTACCACGCGTCGGATGCAGACTACGGGCCACCGGCAGCTAAGCGAAAAGGCTAGTCGTCTGTTACGACGCTGTCTAGTTCGGTGAATTGTTTATCACGGTGTGAGCATCATTGTACAGTACCTTGGAGATGTTGATAGTGGATGCATAGGCCTGAGAGTGTTCTGCAGTCTCTCGTGGCCGTGCTAGATGACTCCAATAGGAAAGCCAGTAATCTTACCTGAGAGTGTCCTAAGTCTCTCGTGGCTCTGCTAAAGGACCCCGATTGGTCTGTTCTCAAGTATTCATGACAGAAACGGGACTGACTTCAATGGAAAACCTATACGAAATAAAACCACGCTAATGGAAACAAGGGCCACAATCGATTGCCCAGCGCAAGTCTATGTAATTCCAAGGTTACAGACATCAGAGATAGTGTTCTTCTTATCTTCATATGATGTATGTAAGATAATGCGTGTATCCTCATTGACCATTTGAACGAAAAGTTCTCGTTTGAGAAAGTCGCAAGAAACAGAATCACCCCACTTGATGACACGAAGCCAGGAATATAATGGCCCGTAGTCTTGGGGTGGTTTCTTTCCGACGTTGTTGGCACCCGTACCGAGCGACATCTTGATTATAAGGAGAAAACTGGTGGGTTTAGTAGGGTTAGGCCTAGGAAATTTACTAAAATCTAGCTTATAATATATATATACAAATATCTACATACAGAGAAGATAGTTAAACAGCCAATTCCTGCCCCCTGGGGGCAGACATCTTCCTTTAGCTGGGTGCAGGGAAGACAGCCAATTCTTGCCCCCAGGGGGCAGAAATATCTTCTGCTGGGTGTACGGTAGAGAAGACAACCAATTCTTGCCCCCAGGGGGCAGAAATACCTTCTGCTGGGTGTACGGTAGAGAAGACAACCAATTCCTGCCCCCAGGGGGCAGAAATATCTTCTGCTGGGTGTACGGTAGAGGAGACAGCCAATTCTTGCCCCCAGGGGGCAGAAATATCTTCTGCTAGGTGTACGGTAGAGAAGACAGCCAATTCTTGCCCCCAGGGAGCCGAAATATCTTCTGCTGGGTGTACGGTAGAGAAGACAACCAATTCTTGCCCCCAGGGGGCAGAAATATCTTCTGCTGGGTGTACAGTAGAGAAGACAACCGATTCCTGCCCCCAGGGGGCAGACATCTTCCTTTTGTTAGGTGCAGGGAAGACAGCTAATTCTTGCCCCCAGGGGTCAAAACAGAAGCTACAGGGGTAATGTTCCACCCCCGGGGGGTAGAAGTCGTCCATTATATGCTAAGCAGAAAGCCAATCCTGCCCCCAGGGGGCAGCTCAAAAGCGACAAGGGTAAAGCTCTACTCTGAGTGCAGAAGTAGAGCTTAAGATAAATATATAACCTAAAACCCTCTCTAGATTAGTCTTCTGTTTCTGAAATTTAACAACTAATACTTACCATCTTACCTGTCACTATGCTTAAATCATCAGAAATCCAAAGTCGAAAAAGGTCACAGGCAGTACAACTTACCTCATCTACCACCACTAAACGCCGGAAGCAAAAGAAAACTCCCCAGAGGTATACAAAGCTAATAAAAGAAACAACACCTCCACCTCCATTCTTAGAAGCTCCTTCAATTAAGGTAGAAGCTCAGCATTACCTTCTAGGTATTGCTAAACTCCATCTTAAAGATTTGAATTGTCACTGGTCAGAAAGCAGTAACCGACTGCTAGACTTGCAGCATATTAAGAGTCTTCTCTTTGCATT
>JAPHDB010000407.1:0-21867 GCA_030772735.1 Fusarium sp. MBC 181 | reverse complement strand
TAACGTGCTTGATAAGTAAGCGTCGCAGATAAGCAAGCGTCGCACTTTCCTTCTTACATCATAGACTTTCATTCAATCAGATATTTCTCAACAATTAAAGATGTCACAACCTTCAATTGAAGCCAGAACCCTTCTTGCCCTCCAGGCCCTTCAAAATGAGATAGGATTAAGTACCCGACGTGCTGCAACAATATACAAGATCTCTGAGCATAGGCTACGTCGCCGTCAACATGGCATTCAATCGCGACGCGATACTATCCAATCGTCAAGACGACTATCTGATCAGGAAGAGCAGATAATAGTCCAATTCATTCTAGACCTAGATTCGCGAGGATTTCCCTCGCGACTATCATATGTGGAAGATATCGCGAATTCTGTGCTTGCTAACCGCAATGCGCCACCCGTCGGCAAGCGTTGGGCTCATAACTTCGTGAAACGACAACTAGAGCTAAAGACGCGTCGATTTCGGAGATATGACTATCAGAGAGCTAAATGCGAAGATCCGACTATCATTTGTGGCTGGTTTCGGCTTGTTGAGAACACAATTGCGAAATACGGTATCCGATCAGATGACATCTGGAACTTTGATGAGACCGGCTTTATGATGGGCATGATTGAGCCCGGAACAGTCGTCACGGGTGCACATAGGCAAGGAAGACCAAAACAGATACAGCCTGGAAACCGTGAATGGATTACTGTCATCGAGGGGGTCAGTGCAGAAGGTCAATCGATCCCGCCGTTTATCATTGGATCAGGCCAATATCATCTTGCGAATTGGTATCGAGAATGCAATCTCCCCGGCGATTGGGTTATTGCATTGAGCCAAAATGGATGGACCAATAACCAGCTTGGTCTTGACTGGCTAAAGCACTTTGATCGGTCTACAGCAAAGCGAACGAACAGTTGTTATCGCCTCTTGATCCTTGATGGTCATGAAAGTCATCACTCGGTCGAATTTGAGGAATACTGCAAGGAGAATAAGATCATTACACTCTGTATGCCTGCTTATGCCTCTCACCTACTTCAACCTCTTGATGTAGCATGCTTTGGGCCGCTGAAAAGGGCATATGGTCGAGAAATAGAGCAGCTGATCAAATGCTCTATAACCCACATCTCCAAGACCGAGTTCTTTCCTGCCTTTCACGCCGCCCACCGAGCTGCTATTACAGAAAGCAATATACGAGGAGGTTTTAGAGGAGCTGGGCTTGCTCCCTTTGACCCAGAAAATGTCATCTCAAAGCTTGATATACAGCTACAGACCCCGACGCCTCCCACAGAGGTCGCAGAACCTTCAACCCCTTGGACTTCAAGGACTCCAAAAACAATACTAGAGACCCAATCTTACTCTAAGTATCTACAAGAAAGGATCATTAATCACAAGAGTAGCTCCCCTGAGTCAATTATTCAAGCTGTTAAGTATTTTGAAAAGGCAAATAGCATTGTTATCTATGAGGTAGCCCTATTAAAAGAGAGAGTACAACAACTTAAATAAGCCAATTAGGTAGTAGGGCAACGCCGGAGGGGGAAAAAGAGTAGACTACAGAAAGGAGGGCCTTTAACTATAGTGGAATCATTACAAGCAATTAATCAGATGGATGTTAATACGCAGGTAGTAGGCGAATCGTCAAGAAGTGGTGGTCGAGGAAGGTCAGTTGGACCGGGTGTTCGGCATTGTGGTGTATACGGCAAGACCGGGCATAATGCAAGAACCTGTCAAGTAGTTCCAGAGGCATCTGAAGAAGAGTATAGTGAGTGATTTTAATTGATTTGATAAATTGTGGTGATCTTATTATGTAGATGATGAAGGGTGTGTTAAAAAGTGCGACGCTTACTTATCTGCGACGCTTACTTATCAAGCACGTTACACGAAAGTCAGCCTAAATATATAGCTAAGTTACTCAAAAGAAATTACCTCTATTGATCATAAAAATGATTGGATTTGATGATTCTGACCTTAAAAGGCTGTGCGGGGTACGTGATCTATGCGTGCCGTGCTATGGAAATGTCGTCAGTTTGATCATTAAATTCCTCACCGCTCGTTGCCTTGTTTTTTGGTCTTTGTCTTTGACAACGACATGGAAATGCCTAGGTCAAGACTCCGATGGAAATACACAGAGGACGACATGGTAGAGGCCATATTGGATGTTACTGACAATGGTTTTTCACCCCCTCAAGCCGCTCATAGACGGGGAGTGCCCCGAAGGACTCTAATCGACAGACTTCACGGCCGCGGGGCCGTGAAAGAGCAGGTCCAACCTTATCGACGGTTGCATAAGAGACAAGAGGATAGGCTGGCTTTTTGGATTCTCCGTCAGGAGTCCTTGGGCTATGCTCCGTCCCATAGTTAAATCCGCGCTTGCGTCATGGGCCTCCTGAGACAGCAGGGCGAACATGTCGACTTAGGACGCAGCTGGGTGAACAAGTTTATCAATCGTCGTGTAGACCTAAAGACCAAGATGGGTAGACGTTAAGAAGCCAAGAGGTTCAACTCTTCCACACCTAGAGCGGTTCATTGGTACTTTGATATCCGGGATGGGCAGTATGGCTGGATTAAGCCTGAAAACACCGTCAATGTTAATGAAGGGGGTATTATGACTGGTTTCGGCAAGCATTTACCTCTATTCCTTGTCAATTCTTGAATTTTGGTCAATAAACCCTCTGGGTTTAGGTCTAGATAGCCTGGTCATTGGAAGCGCGGACCCGAAGCGTAAGGCGTTTCTTAAAGGACCACAAACTCGAAATTAGACTTTATTCATTAAAGCTATCACTGCTAACGGCCGCGCTTTAGTTCCTGGCATAATCTTCAAGGGAAAAGAACTGCAGAAATAAAGGTTTCGTGAGGAGTTCAAGCAGATAGCAGACTTGTATTATATAACTTCGCCTAACGGGTGGATTAATAACCACATAGGCATTGAATGGCTTAAAAGAGTTTATCTGCCCCAGATAATACCTGCTGATGAGTCAGACGTTAGACTGATTATTTTAGATGGTTACGGAAGCCATGTAACAGTATGTCCTTCATTTTCCCCACCTCAAGATCAGTGCTGAGTGATGGAAGGATGAATGGATGGCCATATGCTTTTTGAATAACGTTTATTGCTGCTATCTACCAGTACACCACTCTCATGGACTCCAGCCACTGGACAATGGAGTATTTAACGCGTTAAAGGCTGCATATCGACGAGAGTTGGAAAGGTTCGCTTCGTTGACTGATTCCGCTCTAATGGACAAGGTCAATTTCATTAGGGCCTACGCCAAAGCTCGCCGAGTTGGAATGACTAAGAAGAATATACTGTCTGGCTGGAGGGTTACTGGAAACTGGCCAATTCTACGGCACCCTGAAATCCAACAAGATGGGCCAAACGGCAGCCTAAGAGTGATGTGTTTCTTAATTCCATCCGAATTCACTGTCGGTAACTGTGGGTTTGACGATGCCCCGAACGGATGACAAGATTTCCTCTGTGTCTATTGTAACCGTTGGTTTTAAGTAGGGCCGAAGCCCCAAAAGATCTTGGACGTTTTAGCGGTGAAAAAATCAACCATAGCCGGGAATAGCATGATTCCTACCTGTTATTACCGCAGAGATATGCAAATTTTATTATGCCCTATGTATCACTGGCATCACGTTTATGCCCAAGATAAAGCGGTGACTAGAATAGTAGACACATAGGGTATTAAACAATTTTGAGGGTAAACTTGTCTTCGGAATATTTATGCTGCGATTATATTTCCTTCTGGAAAGATCATAAGTTATTCAGGAACTGTCCTGGCAACTGCTATCATATTCGCTCTCTGCTACCCCAGTAATAGGCAACAGGGCTATTATCGTCTCACTGGGCAATATCTGTAGTGGCTTTCTGGTTCGATGTAGTGGTGGCCTCCCGAGTGCGGCTAGGCAAGATCTTTGTTGCAGTTTTTCGACTAATAGAGTATACGTTCCACGTCTCAATACGATTCGTCTGAAACTTCATCAGCATCGACGCCGGTGCTAATATCGACACTATTAGGATAGCTACTAGAACGACATGAAATCGTCCGTCGACCCATATGCTCCTCTGTTGACCCAGTGTTATATGCATCTATAGATAGAACGTCATCTTCGCCGGACGTGGAATCATCGGTGCTGAACGGTGGAAAGAAGCTGGTAGGGGATGGCAGTGGAACTGGTATAAGTCTCTCCGTGTGCCATGACAGATACTCAATCTCGATAGGCCGTGATTCTTCGATTGTTTTTATTTCTGAACCGCCGAGAAGGGGACCAGAAGTTATCATCGCCGCCCGGTGACGAATGGTCCTTTCTATGCTTTCATTCGACCTCCCAATCTGAGGCTCGGAAGACCATGGGAGAATATCTTGCTTAGGCCGCTTAGTATCGACAACTACCGTAAAGTGATCATCGGGAACAACACCGCCAAGTCCGCAGGGTACCAAGGGCTGCTGCCTTATATACTGCTGGTCGTTGTTCCAAATCAAATCCAGCTCGATATCGCTGCTTTGTTCACTCCCATCGTTCATCAGACCCTGAACTTCCTTATTATCACCGCTTATGGCTGAAGTCTGCTGACGTAGGTTTTGGCATCTATCCGTCAACGGCCTGTAGCTGATGAAGGACCCAGATGTTGTTCGTCGAGGAGATCGAGCGAAGTTTGATAGTTGCTGAGAATCCTTTCGGGCGCTCGAGGGCGTGTGAATGGTTGGCGATAGATCAGCTGGATCACCTGACAAATCAGTGCAGAAAGGTGCGCCGCTATAGTATGTGATAGCACCTTCGTGTTGTTGCCATTTGCCAGCCGACCCTCTGGAGTATTTCAAGCCCAAGCACGCCCTGCCAGAATTATTGTCGTCCAAGGTAATAGACGAGCAAACCGACGCACCCCGTGAAGTGTGCCCATCTAACGAATCCTGCTGAGTAAACAGTGGCTTATAGTGGAAACTTTCAACTCGAGCGCAAACCTGTGAATTAAAGTTAAGCACATCCTTACTTAAGCCGCCGAATAGTGATTCATTACTAGTGAAACGGCTACTCTTCGAACGCTCTCGTTTCTTTTCCGAACCATCAATATCATCAGCAGAAGGAATTTCTTGCAAGTCAAAACCAGAGCTGTGGCTACTGAACTTGGTATCTTTTGATCCACCTCGCCATCGAATTTTACGGCCGTCAGGAGATAACTGAAATTTAGTGCTGATTTCTAAGACGGCCGAGCGAACGACGTCTGGTGTCACATTGATCAAGTGGAGCTGGGCCAAGTTGCACAGCAGGTTCAAGGATACCCAGCCTTCAGCGTCTAGGTGGACGTCCTGGATACTCCGCTGTTCAGGCAATAAGTCGGGCGGCAGTAGGTCCAAATGCTGGATGTAGCTCATATTCTCAGACGGATTCTAAGCACGATCAGGGTCCAAATCACAAGGTCGCGTTGGTCGCTGTTTTGGCAGAAGCGGGACTTGGGGAAACGGCTTAGTACTAGAGACTAAGCCTTTATCATTGTCTCCTGTCTCCATGCTGTCCTTATTGGGATCAGAAGCCGACCCACGGCCACTTGAATGACACTGATTTCCCCAGGGGCGAGATTGTTGTTCTAGAGGGAGGATTCTTGCTTCCCGGATAGGCCCAGTTCCATGAGTGGGTGGTTCGTAGGCGGATGATAGGTCTGCCACCTTTACATCCGATACAACCCGCGCCATAATAAAGCTACCACCCGGTCGCATAGGCGGCATCTTCGAGATATCGGCACCGTTACTTCTGCCTGTGAAGAGCTGTTCGAGACGACGAACAACAAGACTTTTCCGCTCTTTTTCTGTCATGATTACCTGTCGTGGGTACAGGCCGTCGGGAACATCTCTTAGATAATCCTCAACCTTGCCCTTTGCTGATTTGATTGAAGTCAAGATGGGGAGGTTAAAAGGCGTGCTTGAAGACTCGGCACCGGCCGACATGGAGGCGTAAGCAGAGTCAGCTGGCCGGAGGTTGGAACCTAGAGAGGAAGGGGCATGTTTGCGCTGAATTCCAGATTTGGAGTATGTGTGATCGCGGTTGAGGGGGGATATCTTTCTCCTTTTTTGCGATGATGACACCTCTGCAGGGCCATCGAGATCGGTGGCAAAGTCTCTCAGTGTAGCCTCAAGTTCTCTCTTTTTCTTTTAGGGCAGCCCATGAACCTTGATTTCAAATAGCTTGTCTTTATGGAGCATAGCCGGGCCCGATTGCTTGTAGCGCTTAAGTTCCTTCCTAAGCTGTTGAATCTCGAGCGTCAGATCGTCAATGACGCTCCGATAGTCATCAACGCTACTGCTATACGCCGTGATAGGCATAGGAGGGGCGACCTGGCATTGAGTATGCAAGTATGACTTCTCCGTATTCCAAGAATCAGGTTCTTTCCGGAAGAAGGAGACATTAACTATAGCTTTGCATCAGTTTCCTCTAAACCACCAGGAGTCCACTAGAGGTAGTTCATACCGTCTATGGCATTGTTAATGGCGGTCGCGTTCTGGCTCAAGTCATTATGCCGCTCTGGTGGATCACTTGGCCCTATCTCATGACTGCCGCTGAGGGAATTGAGATGGAGAGAATGATCGGTTAGTGGTGGCGGGGTTCTATGTAAACTGCTTTCGTTTGAAGGCATTTTAGCCCCGTAAGCATATGGGAAGTAGAGCAAGACCCTAATAGGACTGCTTAATTTTCGATATCGCAAGAATTCCGAGTATGCTTATCGTCAGGCTAGGATTTCCACGGCTCGACAATCGTATAATACGGTCGGGAGACGTCTAGCAACAGTCAAGTGTCCTGTGCAGCAATAAGGCAGGGTTAGCAATACCAAAGAAAAACTAGTTATAAATGAAACCACATAAGGGCCAGAATCGAGCTGTCGCAAAAGCATCGCAGATTATCGCTAGTTACATAGTGGTTGGTCATTATATGACAAGAGCGACTGCTGAAGCATGCTATGCTAGCTTTAGAGGAAAGCCCCAGCAGTTTTTAATGTACTTACCAAAACGAAAAAAAGCTATAATCAGCAATAGCGAGTTGCAGATAATCCCAAGATTATGCAAATTTGTTCATAAGGAATTTATTAAAAGTCGAGTCTTCTTCGGTTCATTGGGCTGACGAAATGTCCGGAACTGTCTGGCCAGGAAATCGCAGGGTAAATCTGCTCCTCTCGATTGAGGCTCGGTTGCTGAAAAACTGATGCACTCTCGGTGTAGTCGTCCGAGCCTGGCTTCCCAATAATGGAAACAATGAGCTCGGGTCGCCGCGAGGTGATCCAGCAAGAGATGTATTTGACTGCGATGCGCTCTCAAGAACTTGACTAATTTAGCAGTCGATGAATTCGAAGAGAAGTGGGAAAATAGCGTCGCGTAGAATGCTTCTTGGCAATTTGCCAAGTCAATAGTCCGGCCCAGAGGTCGAAGCTGCTACGGTAGACAGCTGAAAGGATCATGTACCTGGGCGTTGAACTCGGATAGTCGTATGGCGGTGATTAATGATACAAACGGCCGTGCCGCTCCGGTCGGATTATTGATCCCGGTGCTTTAAGAACGTACGACGAGTACGGGAAGGATGTGAGGTAGAGGAGGCATGCCGAACGTCGCCAGAAGTAGAGACGGGGTAGGTCACTTGCCAGTGTGGACGTACTGGTTGGTGGGGGTGTGGAATAAAGGTGGAGGACCCTAGGGATCCAAGAGCCCGGGTCCGCGAAAGAAAGTTCGGAGACAGGACAGGGCGCGCTAGAGATGTTTTTTTGCAAAATGTTCACAGGGAATATCGTAGCGCTCCGCGAGCCTAACTCGGTTAACGGGATGACTTGTTAGGCACGTCGTCAATATATTAATGCCTCAGGTTCGAGGCCCCACAAGTGCATGGAAAGACCCCCGAACAGGATCTCCGGCTGAGGGCCTGATTCGCTTTTATCGCTTACCGCGGTTTGGGGCATCACATTTGCGGCCTACCTGCACATAGCAGACCTACCAGAACGCAAACTCAACAATAAGGCGCAGTCTTAATGGTGCACTTTGGTGGCTGTCTAGGCTGGAGAGGGCCCAGATATATATACTTACATCATGTCTCATTCTCATGGCTCCACGGGAGCAAGACGATATATACCTGATCTTTGACGATCAAGGCCTGTTGGCGTGTTCTCGATAGCACGTTGGAGTTGTTTCTTGTTCATCCCTCCCCTAAGACACTCCTCTTGCATCTTAAGCCAGAGGAATTGACCTTGGCAACGATCGGACATCGCCTCGGAAAGGGTCGATCGGACATCGTCGGTCTTGTTGTGAAGCTTTCTGTTAACGATGGCATGAGAGTAGGCATTAATATCTGGTCGAACATCTTCGAGCGTTATCCTATACTCGTCGAAGGTTTCCCGCGTACCGTCCGTGAGTGCGTCCCGGATGGTAGGCTCGTCACGACTGACGAGAAGAACTCGTGTCTCGGCTACGGATAGGCACTGCAGGCGGGTCAGGCTCTATTGACAAGACGTAGCTCGAGGAGCTACGTTCAGGATCTATCAAGTCGGTGTATTAAAGTTGCGGCGATAACGTATCGCCACGTGATCTAATCCACTTCTAGGTATAGGGTAGGCTGGTCTGGTCGAGCTGTGACACTTTTAGACATATAAACCCAGCTGCCTGATGAGACCACGACGACAAAACGGCAAGACGGTCAAACCTTCTCGCGCCGAACGAGGACGACTCCGAGAGCGAGGGAACCAGGCCAGCCGCCGAGCAACCCCCCCTGCCCCACCAAGCTCCCTTACGATCCCCCCACGATCCTCCCCGCTGGGAGACAGAGCCTGCAGCCCTATGCAACCCCCGCCACAACTCCCAACAACGGCTACTCGCCCCACGAAAACCCGAAACCTGTCACCCCTGAAGCGGCAGCGACGCATGAGCACCGAATCGGATGCCCATGAATGATAACCACACAAACAGGGCGCCTGGAAAGCCCAAGAAAACTGTTCGCGTCTTCCAGGCAAACGTGAACAAAGACTGGGCAGCGCACAGCACAGCGTTGGCCCTTGCACGGAAGGGAGGGTATACCGTGGTTATGCTACAGGAACCCTGGACTTCTACGAAAGATAGCTATACAGTAACGCATAAAGCGTCCTCCCTTTACTCGCCAGTACCATACTGGCACGACATTCTCACCCGCCCACGCGTGGTTACATACGTACTGAGGAACTCAGGACTGACAGCAAACCAACTCACCCCCCACAAGACCAGAGACATGCTGTGGGTTAAGGCGGGCAAAACCACCTTTATCAATGTATACCGACAGGCAGGAGACACGCACACAATGCGCATTCTGGAGACCTGGCCGATCCCAGCCGACTGCGTTATGCTAGGAGGCTTCAACTCCCGCCACCCACTCTGGCAAGCAGGCCGAATAGCTGGAGTTGGCTCGGAACTCCACCGATGGTCAGAAGATACAGAGATGACCCTCCTGAATACTCCTAACGAGCCGACAAACGATTTTGGCAACACAATAGATCTAGCCTTCTCCAACAACCCAACAGCGGTCGCTAATATCGAAGACCACCTGGCCACTACAGCCGGCTTGGGTTTTGTGCAAGCTATTGAGCAAGCCTCAATCGACCCGAGATGACGATGTCAGTGCATTCAGTAATTCCACAACATGACATCAGCAATAGCTACTTTAACGACCGTATTTTATCCGCCAAGGAAGTGTTTAAGGGAACGCTTACTATAGCGTACCCCAATCCGATAAAAATCGCCTACGTCTAAAGAATATTTCTAAATATATTCAAAGTGAAAAGGCACGCCTGCGCAGAAAGCGTAAAGATCAGATCAGAAAGACGTGGTCCCGGGAACAGGCTGTAACCGATATTGAGCGGCAACTAGCTGGCAGGGCATTTGAGGAGCCACCGGTCTCACCACCGGATGGAGATGCTCACCCGGCCCAGAAACGTCTATATGAAGCTTTAAGAGCTCCAGCGACCAACACAATCGAGTCCGAACATCGTCATCGTAATAATGCGATTCTTAGCGTTGTATCTTACTGTTCTGTCCAAGAACCGCCTCTGCCTCCTATGACAAGACAGAAAGCGGTTGCGACCAGGGCAGATACCTCAGATTCTCACAACGATACCACCAAAGACAATGCAAGTAGCGCCTTAGGTAATGCAATAACTTCCGTCTTTATTAAAAGCCGGACGGATCGAATTCGCAGATGCTTTCTTTGTGTTGGTCGAGCCACCACTCTTCAGCCGTCCGATCCAGCTATCCCTGAGCTAATCAAGCCTTTCTATTCACCGGGAGATTTAAGCAGGCAATTCAAACGCCGCCATCTTTCTAACCTTTAAGCAAATGAAAAGCTTCATTGCTGCCTATGTGATGACACGTTAGACCATAAGATGCACTGGCAAAATCATGCTGAGACGGTACATGTAACGGTATCATATGGAGGTTGATGATCATTGGCCACATAGGATAATTGTTTGTGATCTATATAGAAAAGCTTTCTGTTTTATTGGAACGATTTCTTTAACAAGCTTTGTTTTGACGTAAGAGAAGATGAAATTACAATCGACATAGACTGACAGTTATTGAGTTGATTTGGTTCAAAGTTTCCCTGCCTGTTCAATACCCACCCAGCATCGTGATGGTGTTTCCGCCCTTTCCAAGTTGTTTGGCATGTTTGTAAAACTCCAGGATGTGGTCTTGCCCTGATTGCTGTCGAGGTTACACGATCGCTTGCAGTGCAGACTGATTTCGTGTCCCAACAATGACATCTCGATGTCAGGGCCTATTAGGAATGCATCTGGAAAGTCATAGGCGGGTGATAAAGACGGCCAAGCAAGGGAGGGATGCGGTTGCGCCTTGCGAGAAAATAGGAACGCAAAACTTATATGATCGATTGGTACGGAAGCACGAGCCCCTAGGAGCATGCGTAGATAATAGCTAGACCTAAGAAACATGGAAACTATTCGGACATATGAGAACAGTTCAAAGCATGTGTGAGCACATCCCGTCGTCTTGTTTGCATGGTGCATCCACGAGAATAGTTTGGGCAAAACACAATAAGGTTGCCAAGCTGTTTGGCGATATTCTTTGCGAGCCTGACTCGATTTGTCCGAAATTCTCTCCTATCGATAGGACAGGTCTGACTGATCTCATAGTGCCTCTGTAAGCATTCGAGGCAAAAGATATGATTGTATGGTGTTACAACCGGAGTCGTAATAGCAAACTTGCATATAGGGCATATCAAACAATCATCAACTGCACTAGCAAAGTCGAGAGTGCTAAAATCGACAATGCTATTAACCTGCGGCGTGGTCATCGAATGGCATCGAGCCTCATACGCTACTAGGTCTTCAACTGGCCAATCGATCCTAGTCCCGGGTGCTTCATGTCGTTAGCTGTAGCTGTGAGAAACAACTCCAGCTTCACTTACTGATCATCTGCCGTAGTATGGCAGGCTCTCCAGCGGACCGAACCATGTCATCTATGAGACGATATAGAGGTTGATTGGCATGTGAACGTGATACATTATTACTGGCCATATCGGGCTGGCCAATAGAAGCTGGCATTCCGCTCGTAACTGGAAGCTGGTATCGAAGCAAATTCTGAAGCAAAGCCGTATTGATTATTTGTGGACCACGCGACGACAAAAAATGTCCCTCACTTTGATACCATAATGTCACAAGTGACTACTTCTCATGCGCTAGCTCAATATGGGATCTTGGCTGGGGGGCTTGAATGATCTACGCTAAGGGCCAAACAAGGCATTATGGAACTACTGTTAGATATGCACAAATACGATGGTGTGAATGTATCAAAGTGTGGACTGGAATGTGATAATCTTATTAACCGTGGACTTGACCGCAAACCTTTTCTTTCTTTTTTTTTTTTCCCTGCCCAATCATGTTCGGTCCTGTCGCTGACCTCATCGCCCTTGCGTACAAGGGAGAGGCAGCTGCTCTCACACTAGGTAATACGCAAGGCGTCGTTGTTTCCATCCAGCGCAGCCCACAGATCAAATTCAATCAAACAAATTTAGAATCCCGGCTTTGAAAAAACGATCGATGTATCTAGTACGTGATATACGATCCATGGATTAATAATGTTCTGTGTCATTCGTGAACCCCTTATTCTCCAAACTGGGTTTTCACCTCATATTTGGTGGCGGGGTTCTAGACCACGGTCTACTTGCCAATGTCACAAAGGTCTAGACCATCATGGAAGAATCATACGATATTGCTAGCCCCATGCTGCACCTCAGACCAATTCTACCGGTAATCAGGGTTGTCCTTCATTTCACTCCACTTCCCCATCAACTGACTGGTACGTTAACACTGGCAAATGGACCCATTCCCTTTTCTTCTAGAGACGATCGGCATCCCCCCTCGTCCTCCTCCCTTTATTTCTAGACTCTTTTGTTCTTCCAGGCACCACGCACAAAGAATACTCCAACGAGATCGTCACGACCGTTTTTATCATTTATCGCCGCCATACCACTATCTGAGTTGAACATCCACACATATGAAGGGTTCAGTTGCCTATCGCAGCAGCTTGGGCGACCTCCAAGCGGGACCATTGACGCGTTATTTTCCTGTTCAAATTTGTCGAGTGCGAAATTATTGAAGTCCCAGCTATATACCGGTAGATGTCTTACTGGATCACTTCGCGGCAACTTGAGCTCTCCGTTCATATTACTGGAAAGCCAAGCTTGGACGACTACAACGAAAGTGTATTACCTATTTTAGCAATTATCCCTCAACCAAGAAAAGCAGATTCACCTTATAATCTCCTTCCTGTGTGGATATTTCCGAATATCTTATCAACCTAACAACCGACAAAACGTTCTATATTACTAACCTCATCAATAAAGCGATTTATATAAATTATAAATTATCTATAACTCGCTGTTGCCGTCTGTAGCTCTATTTCGTTTCGGTAAGTATCTCAAAACTATTGGCATTTTCCTTTGAAGTTAGCATAGTACACTGCATCAGTTTCGTCTCCTTATATACCGTTGACGGTCTTAAGCAAACGATCAGCAACCACCCACTACCTAGCTAATAATCCTGTTTAAGATCCTGGTGCGATAGCTACATTCTTACACTGACACGATCCTATTGATGACTGGGTTTTGTTACTATTACTATTCTCGCCTAACTGCTTAACAGGACACTTGATTATTGCTGGACGTCTCCCACCCATATTTTCCTTTATCGAACTGCGGAAATACTCCTATAGTATAGCTCGACAACAGATATACCTAAAATTCCTCCGATATACGTAATTAAGCATTCCTATCAAGGTCTTGCTGCACTTCTCATATGCTTACGGGGCAAAGATGCCTTCAAACCAAAACAGTTCACAGAGAACCCTACTACCACCCACCGATCATTCTCTCCACCACAATTACCCTAGCAGCAGTTATAAGACTGGACTTAGCGACCTCCCAAAATGGCTTGATGACCAGAGTTGTAACGCGATTGCAACTACTAGCAATAACATAGACCGTATGCACCGTCTTTCGTCGTACTGAGATAGCTTAGAAGAGACTAATATAAAGCAGTAGTTCATATCCCCTCATTACGAAAAGAGTCTGACTCAACGAACATGGAGGGACAATATTCATTCAATAAATATCAGCTCAACCCTCCTATGCTCGACACAGCACGAAGCAGTTGTGTTGATGATTATCGCAGTGTTATTGACGACCTGACGCTCGAGATCCAACAGCTTAGGAAGGAACTTAAACGCTACAAGCGATCAGGCCCAGCCATGCTCCGCAAAGACAAGCTGTTCGAAATCAAAGTTCACGGACTATCCCAAAAGAAAAAGAGAGAGCTGGAAGCAGTGTTGAGAGACGTAGCCACCGATCTCGATGGGTCTCCAGATGTGTCATCGTCGCAAAAGAGGACAAAGACATTGCCTTGTTGCCGCGATAATATATACTTCGAATCCGGACTTCGATACAAATATACTACTTCCTCTCTAGGTTCCAACCTCCAGCCCGCTAATTCTGCTTACGCCTCGATGTCGGCCGGTGCTAAGTCTTCACGCACGCCTCTTAACCGCCCAATTTTAACTTCGACCAAATCATCAAGGAGCAAAGTTGAAGATTATCTACGAGATGTTCCTGATGGCCTGTACCCGCAACACTTAATATTGACAGATAAGGAGCGGAAGAGTCGTGTCGTTCATCGTCTCGAGGAGCTTTTCGTTGGAAGGAGTAACGGTGCCGGCATTTCGAAGACGCCGCCTATACGGCTAGGTGGTAGCTACGTTATTGCGCAGGCTGTATCGGATGCCTATGTGACGAGCACATTACCCGCCCACGAACCACCCACTTATGGAACTGAATCTCTCCGGGAAGCAAGGATCCTCTCTTCAGATCAACGATCTCGTCTTTGGGGACATGAGTATCATTCAAGTAACAACGAGTTAGCTTTTGATCCCGATCAAGACAGCTTGAAGAAAGGAGGCAATGATAAAGGCTTGGCCTCTGATAGCCAACTGTCTCTCCTAACACCGCCTCTGCCAAAACAGAGGCCTACGCGACTGTGGGATTTGGACCCCGATCGTGCGCAAACTCCGTCCGAGATTAAAAGCTACATTCAACATCTGGACTTACTGCCATCCCAGTTATTTTTTGAACAGCGTCATGTCCATGACGTTAACCTACATACCAAGGGCTGGATACCCTTAAACCTGCTGTACAGCTTGGCTCAGCTCCACCTGATCAATGTGACACCAGACTTTATTCGCTCTGCCATATTCGAAACCGACAGTGCATTCCAGCTATCCCCTGACGGGCATCAAGTTCGATGGCAAGACGGATCCAAAGATACCAAGTTTAATAGCTACAGTGCTAGGTACATCTCACAAGGAAGTTCTTCTATCGGTAATACCCATAGCTCAGTAAGGAAACGCAAGCGCCGGAAAACTAGCCCCTTAATTAGTGATAAATCCCAGTCCGTCGGTTCAGATAAGGATAAGCCTACATTTGATCAGCAACTTTGCGATCGAGTTGGAAGATTCCGCTACAAGCCACTATTTACTCAACAGGATCTACCAGATGGGTGCACTTCACGGAGTGCGTCAGTTTACCCTTTCATAGGCGTGGACGACGAACATCCTAGTAAGTCGGGTCTGGGCTTGAACTACGCCGCAGAGTCGGCTGGTATAAGGCAATGTCATCAAGGCCAAGGTGCTATCATTTACTATAGCGGCGCACCTTTCTGCATTGATTTGACGGGTGATCCAACTGATCTATCACCAATCACCCATGAGAAATCTCAACAACTGTCAGACTTCGTTCGGTCTCCTCGACAAGCAACATCTGGGTCTCCCATTAGCTACAGGCCGTTGACAGGTCGATACGAAGGCCTTCGTCAGCAGACGTGGGCCGTAGACGAGGATAACAATGAAATTCAGGGGCTGATGAACGATGGTAGTGAACAAGGCAGCGATATTGAGCTGGATTTAATTTGGAACAATGACCAGGAGTATGTAAGGCAGCAACCGTTGGAACCTTGCGGACTTGGTGGTATTCGCCCTGATGACCACTTCATAGTATTGGTCGATACGAAGCGGCCTAAGCAAGATATCCTCCCATGGTCTTCCGATGCTCAAATTGGGTTGTCGAATACAAGCACAGAAAGGACCATCCGTGAGCGAGCGGCAATATTAACTTCTGGTCTCCTTCTTGGCGGTTCAGAAATAAAACTGATCCAAGAATCACGACCAATTAAAATTGAGTACCTGTCTTGGCGCACGGAGAGACTGATGCCAGTTCCACTGCCATCTCCCGCCATTTACTTTCCGCCATTTAGCACCGATGGTTCCGCATCCGGTGGAGATAACAATCTATTTATAGATGGAGATGTTGCTGTGTCGCAAGAGGAGCCTATGTCGCAAGAGAAGCCTATGAACCGGAGGATACATTCATACTATTCCGGCAACTTCCCTAATGATATCGATTTCACCAGCGAAGTCGATGCTATTGAAGTCCCAGATGAATCATCTTAAGGCACTAAATATACTTTTTAACCAAAAATGCTGGGGCGAAAACCTTATCTGACCGTATACGGCAGGTTGCCGCTAACGCCCTGATCGGCTCGATACGTCCGTACAATTTGACATCCGTTTTATGGAGCAAAAGTGACTTAGCTACATCATCTGCTTTAAGCAGGTATTTTATGACAGCCAGTCATGTGATTATTTGGCTGTACGGATGTCAGTTGCAATTACGGATGGCTACCCTACCTGAGTAACCACACGTACAGGAAAAAACGATTATTTTGTATGCGAAAATAAGTTACTTTATCTTATAGCCGTGTAAAGGGTTTTTTGGGGAACTCGTGACGGAAATCGGCAGGGACAAAGCTGGAACACGCATATCTAATATACCTTCTTCCAAGCAACGAACCAGGAGAATCTTTGTGCCCAGTAGACTTCCTGTTTGACCCTCTGGTATAAACCCGCATAATTGCGGTCAGCATCTTGCGGAGGAAGAAAGGGTCTGGCACCATATTACTGTCGACGACTGAGGACTGACAAAGTATCAGAAGCGTGATGCACAAACTGGAACAATGTACGTAGCTCTCTCTATTGCCTTAAAGTATATATTCATTTTGTTTGATATCGCTGAATCTGCTATAAGTGGTTTTGTGTTCCTCTACAGACCTGACCTGCACCCAATTCTGATGATCTTGAGACTCTGGGTAATGTTTAATTTGGTTGAGATTTAAGGGTAGATATCACAGGGCCTGTGGCTTAATCCATATCGATGATATTGAGACCAAGCGGAAGTGGGACAAACAGTCTCAGAAAACGAAAATGAAGCTCGCAAAATCCTGTCTATACTCTATTAAAGAATCAAGGTGAGCTCATGCCAATGAGTCTTACATCGTGTCACCAATCAGTGAGCCACTTATCATTTCTCAAGTCGGTGACCGTCTCCTCTTAGGTCTCTGAAAGGTCGTCTCCGAGTTACTGGCTGGTTTGCATCCTTCTAAAATCACCTGATATCATCTGCAGCTGTAGATAGATCGCTATCTTCAACAGATAGCGAGCTATTGGTGCTGAGCGGCGGGAAGAACCTGGCAGGGGATGGCAATGGAACCGGTACCAGCTTCTCTGTGCGCCATGACAGATACTCAATCCCGATAGGGCATGATCCTTTCGTTATTTTTGTTTCCGAACCACCAGGAACGGAGCCAGAAATCCACGTAGCCACTTTTTGATGAACTGTCCCTTTCATGCTTTCTTTCGACCTCCCAATCTCAGGCTCAGCAGACCGTAGGATATCTTTCTTCGGCCGCTTTGTATCCACCACTACTCTAAAATGATCGTGAGGTAGAACACCAAGTCCGCAGGGTTCCAAGAGCTGCTGCCTAATGTCTTGCTGATCGTCATTACAAACACAATCCAGCTCAATATAGCTGCTTTGCTGCCTGCTATCAAGCATCAGATCCTGAACTTCATTATTATTACCTCTAGCTTTGGCTGGAATTCGCTGACGCAGATCTTGGTATCGATCCGTTAGCGGCCTGTAGCTGATAGAGGACCCGGATGTTGTTCGTCGAGGATACCGAGCCAAATCTGATGGTTGCTGAGAATTATCTCTAGTTTGGGAGCTTAATGGTGTACAAGCAGTTTGTGAAAGATTGGTTGGATCACCTGTTAAATCAATGCAGAAAGGTGCGCCGCTATAATATGTGATAGCACCTTCGTGGTGTTGCCGTCTGCCAGCCGGCCATGCTAAGTTTCCCAGGCCCAAATTTGACTTGCCAGAGTTATCATTATTCGCGGCTGTAGCAGAGGAAACCGACCCGCCCCGGGAAATATGCCCTGAAGAAGAATTTTGCTGAGCAAGCAGTGGCTTGTAGTGGAAATTCTCAACTCGAGTGCAAAGCTGCGGATCAAATGCAGGCACATCATTACCTAAGCCACTAAGTTGAGATCCATTGCTAGTGAAACGGCTTATTTTCTGGCGCTCCCGTCTCTTTTCCGACTTCTCGACATTACCGACAGAAGGAGTTTCTGACGTGTTGTAGCCAGAGCTGTAGCTACTGAACTTGGTATCCTTGGATCCGCCTCGCCATCGAATCTTATGCCCGTCAGTGGATAGCTGAAGTCTGGTGCTGGTTTCTAAGACGGCCGAGCGAACGAAGTCTGGTGTCACATTGATCAAGTGCAGCTGCGCCAAGTTGTACAGGAGGTTCAAGGACACCCAGCCTTCAGCGTCTAGGTCGACGCCCTGGCTACTTTGCTGTCTAGGTAATAGCTCGGGCGGCAGTATGTCCAAATGCCGGATGTAATTCGTGTTCTCATACGGAGCCTGAGCACGATCAGGGTCTAGATCACAAGGTCGCGTTGCTCGTTGTTTTGGCAGAAGCAGGAGTGGGGGGGACGACTTGGTACCAGAGACCGAATCTTCATCATTGCCTCCGGTCTTTATGCTGTCTTTGCTGGGATCAGAAGGTAAGACAGAGTTACTTGAATGACAGTCGTTTTCCCAAGTATGAAATTGCTGTTCTGGAGGAAGGATTCTGGCTTCGCGGATAGGCTCATGTCTATCAGTGGGTAGTTCCTGGACAGGTGATTGGTCCGTCACCTGTCCATCTGTTACATCGCCCATCATGATGAAGCTACCACCCGGCCGCACAAGTGGTGTCTTCAAGATATCGGCAATGTAATCTCTGCCTGTAAAGAGCTGTTCGAGACGACGAACAACGAGACTCTTCCGCTCCCTGTCTGTCATGATTGCATGTTGTGGGTACAGACCGTCCGGGACATCTCGCAGATAATCCTCAGCCTCCCCCTTTGATGGTTGAGTTGAAGTCAAGATGGGGTGGCTAAGAGGGGTCCTTAAAGACTCCCAACCAGTCGACATGGAGGCATAAGCGGAGTCAGTTGGTCGGAGGCTGGAGCTTCGAGAGGAAGGAGCACGTTTATGCTGAATTCCAGATTCGGAGTATGCGTGATTGCGGTTGTGTGGCGATACCCTTGTTCTTTTTTGCGAAGATGACCCCTTCGGAGACCCGTCAACATTAGTTGCAAAATCTCCCAATATGGCGTCGAGCTCTCTCTTTTTCTTCTGGGGCAGCCCATGAACCCTTATCTCAAATAGCTCGTCTTTACAGAGCTCGGTAGGACCCGGTTTCTTATATCGCTTGAGTTCCTTCTTAAGCTGTTGAATCTCAACTGTTAAGTCGTCGATAATACCGCGGTAGTCATGGTCGTTACTGCCCTGTGCCGTGATGGGTATAGAAGGTGCAACCTGGTGTCGAGCATACAAGTCTGGCTTCGCATTCCAGGTAACAGATCCTTTTCGGTGACAGGGGACATTAACTAAAGCTTCATGTCAGTTTCGTCTAAACTCTATGAGCCAGCTAGAGGTAGTTCATACCATTTATGGCATTGTTATTAGCGATTGCATTATGGCTCCATTCATTATGCCGTCCTAGTGGGTCGTTTGATCCCGTTACGTGACCGCTGGTGAGGGAATTGATATGAAGAGAATGATCGGCTGGTGATGGCGGGCTCCCAGGTGGACTGTTTGGTTTTGTAGGCATCTTAGCCGCGTGAGCATACGAGAAGTGGAGCAAGACCCTAATAGGACTTATTAATCTTCGAAATGGTAAGAATTTTCGCGTACAATCATCGTCAGACTATCTCATGGTAAGACTTTGACATCTCGAAAATCATCCAATACTGTCGGGAGACGTCCAACGATAGTCTTCCGAGTCAATTTCTCAGTAATGGTAGTAGAGAGCCGGAGTCGCGGCGAGGTAGTCCAGTAGAGGATGAGTTTAAAAACGATGCGTCCTCCAGAGCGTAAGTGATATAACAGTCGATGAATTCGACCGGCCAAGAGTCGCCGAAGTTGCAGGGGAGACGGCGATAAGTTTCATATACCTCGGTATTAACCTCGTGAACTCGTACAGCAGCGATTAATGATAAAAAACGGCCATGATGCTCGGTCGCGGTATCGCGCGTAGTGCGTTGAAGAACGTAAAAGTGCGGGAAGAATGTGAGGTCGGCTGATAAATGCTGATTGGCGTTATCGTCAAGATTGCTAGAGCTTGATACTGAAGACGAAGGGTCTGATATATCCCGTCGAATGGGGTGTTCGCTACCAGTTGTGACAGTACCTATATCAGAAGACTTGTGAGCTTGCATGAGGGCAAAATCACCTGAATCGAAATACTTCCTTCCCTTCCATTGATTGTCGAGTCAGCTTGATTCTTGTTGGTTATAGCCGTAGAACATTTTTACTAACTTCTAACTGGTGATGAAGAAGGTTCCCTCTGCTGGGAACTATGCCATATCGGCCCAAGAGACGCTTGTTCTTGACCCCATTGACCTCGGACGTTTTTGGCTCATCCATAGTTACAATCCGGTATGGTGGATAAGTGAGTTGCTGAAGTGGAGAAGAGGATAAAGCACATCTTATGCTCAGATGCTGTTAATTTAGTGACCCTTAAAAAACATTTCTTGTTTGGAAATAGAGGGGTCAACGGTAGACCCCGTACTTGAGAACAGGTGACGTAGCGCCTGCATCAGAGCATGTGTCAACTACATACCATGTGCTTTACTGTGGGTACTGGCCCCTCTCGCACAGTATGCCAGTACGGTTCTCACGGGGTACGATGTTTGGGACCCCAAGGACTTCGGTTTTGCCGAAGCTTATGCTCGATTGAAGAGTTGATCTGGCTCTGATCAATAATGTATTATAATAAAAACCATGGAACGAGATTATGTGACTTTCTAAGGTAGAATGTGGATATGGGAAGACCGAAGAGCTTCCTCAACAGTTGGGAACAGTCACTTAATTAATTTGCCATCATTTCATGGCGTCATCAGCATTTCAAGGTCTAAATGAATGGCTTGAAAGGTGCCCATTACCAGTTTGAAACTCCCAAGGCGTTGATATCTCAAATTTTCTGAACCTCTCTCGCTGCTGTGTCGCGTTCCATGCATGTTCAGCTTTCTGGCTGAGTGTTTCGGCTACACGATACCAACCCTGGTTATCGATGCACTGAATGAATTCTCTAAGCTGGTTATGGGTCGGTGCGAGCCCTGGGGCAAGCTGCGCAAGAATCCAGGAGGCGAGATGCACTTTCTGGGTCACCGAGACGTATTAACGATGTGTATGTGCCGCTTTTCTCAACCCTCGACCTTGAAGGCGATGCCGAATAGTTATAAGACGAATGGTTATACGAGGGATCAATAATATGTTGCTTCGTGATAAATTCTTGACAATATTTCCATGATAACAAATGCAACAGTAAAGCTTCAAAGACATCTAGATTCGGATTGCATGCACGGTAGACGGGAGTTCCCAGTGGGCGTTACCGCCCCCCTGCGTAGCCAGATTTGAGAATAATCTGAAGATATTTCCACGATTTTGTCGCATCGGGGCAGGCTTTCCTCAGCTTCATAACAACGTTCTGGGTAATGAAAGTTGCATCTCCGTTCTTGCTAGCCGTGCTGGGCCTGACCTCGGTATACATCGCTCCCCTCGTCAATTCGTCTCATGGACGTGCTGTAGCCCAGGACGCAACAGCGCGCGGTAAAGAGCTGGCCAACGCGGCCGCTGAAAAGGGTAAGACACTTGCAGAGGATGGCAAATCCAGGGCAACGGAGTTGTCTACCAAGGCGCGTGAGTCCTCTGAAGGTGTGCAGCAGCGCGTTGCAAACCTGACTCATAGCGGAAAGCCAGCAGCCAACAATATGTCGGGCCAAGACACTGCAGAAAATCCTGGAAAGCTGAGGGATATGGGGGTCGACGCCATCGGCAAAGCCCCTAGCATCGCAAAGCCGAGCTTCGATGATGCGGAGCAGAACAACTCCAGGACCTCGTCGAGCATCTTTGACGGGGGGGGGGGG
>JAPHDB010000405.1:0-11469 GCA_030772735.1 Fusarium sp. MBC 181 | reverse complement strand
TTTTTTTTTTTTTTTTTTTTGACATACTGACACGGTATTAGACCTTCACGGTTTCTGGGACGAGGATGTTCGAACCCTCGGAAAGATCATCCGTGGCCAGGCTGATATTCGTGAGATTGGCAACAACACCATTCCTCTCTGGTTTGATGGACTTGATCCCAAGAAGATTAACTTTGGTCTTGCTATGTATGGCCGTGGCTACACCGTCGCCGACAAGAGCTGCAACAGTCTCGGGTGCTCCTTCGTTGGTCCTAGCAAGAAGGGCGAGTGCACCGACTCTGACGGTGTCATGTCTCTTGGTGAGATCAAGAACCTCATCAAGAACAAAGGTGTCAAGTCGGTTTATCTCGAGGAGTCCATGATGAAGCAAATTGCTTGGGACGACCAATGGATCGGATATGATGGCAAGTCACACGCTTCTGGTATTCATGGTCGTTGCTAACTTCCCCGCAGATGAGGAGACCTTTGCCGCAAAGAAGGCTTGGGCCGATGGCTACTGTTTCGGAGGCACTATGATCTGGAGTATTGACTTCCAGGCCAGCTCGTAAGTTACCTAACCACACACAAATACTTTTCAGATGCTAACCAGCGGTCTCGCAGTGGTGGTGGTCTCAGCGGTGGCAGCGGCAATGCCAACACCGGAAACGAAGGTTCGGACTTTCCTGACATCGGGTCCGGTAGCGGTAGTCATCTAACTCGCAAGCAAGTGATCAATAAGCTTATGGAAGAGAAACTGCCCGACTGCTTCAGCGACAAAGCATACAAGGATATCGAGGACAAGGGCAAGTTCTGGTATGACTCTGGTGCCGAGCAATGGATCGACAAGTACATCAGCGCCCAGAAGGATCACTCGCAGTGGGCACAGAACTTATACCGAGACATTTTTGGCAACGATATCAAGGCGGCTGACTTTGCCTGCTTCGAGCCGGGAGAAGAATGTAATTTCAAACCGTCATGTGGTAAGTTTTTCAAGAGCATCTTTCAGATATTTATTAACATACTTCGCAGCCGATTTCAACAAGAAAAACAAGGGTGGCCTTTACTACATGTTCTTGTCGCTACAGAACTTCTTCAACTGGTACTCTCAGTTCATCCAAGAGTTTGATCAGAACATGAGCTATTCTGCAGGCAACGTCAGTGTGATTAGAAAGGGTCTTAGTATCGGGGAGAACAACCCTAGTGCCTCTATCGACATCTTGAGTATCCTCGCTGCAGCCTTCACTATTGCCAGTGGCCCTGCTGCACCTATTGCTCCCCTAGGAGGCGCGTTTGCCGGTCTCGGTGGCCTCATGTCCATGTATAGTGCGACCACAGGCGATGACGTCACAGTTGGCAACGATGCCATAGATGCCGAGGGCTCGGCTTCTGCTGCCATCAGCAACATGCGGAAGGCTGGTATCGACTCGGCTAAGAAGCTAATTGCTGCTGTTTTTGGCAAACAGGGCCACCCACAGAGTGACATCCCCGAGTCCATGCTTGTTGGAGATTCCAAGTATAAGAACCCCGTTGTGAGGGTTTTTGGCTGGGGAGGCTGGGTACGCGACAGTGCTCTCGGTGGTCTTGAGGAACTCGTTACCGGCATGCGAAGCAGCATGGATAAGGCCTTGCTGTGGCAGATGGCCAGAGCCTGGAGGGGGCTTTACGTTGTTGTCCGAGATGACTTGCCCAAGCCCAAGTGTATCAACCCCAACAACGCCTGGGATGATGAGAAGGGACGTTGCCTCGATATTCTCGCCTGGTATCCCAAGACCGACAAGAAGACTTTCGGCGGCAACAAGGATATCGAATTCGCCTGGAACTCATGGGGCATGGACAAGCTGGGTACTCTGCGCAACGCTGTCGCCTGCTGGGAGAACAACGGCGGCAAGATCGGCTCACCTAAGACGGGCATCGGTTCTCTGACGAGCTCAAGTCCCTATGATTCACCTTGCTTTTTCGCCATGCCTGTCCTGAAGGGCAACTACAGCGACATCGGTAAGGGCTCCCTTTGGCTAGCTGGAGACTTTGCAGGTCAGGAGGGACAGGCCGGAAAGCTCTGGCCTAAGAGTAGGTGCGAGGCATACAACCGGGATATGCATTACATTAAGAGGTACACTAAAGATTGTGCCGATCTTGACGCGGAAGGGGAACTTGCATGAGTAGTTGCTTCTAGCAAACAATATGTCTAATGTAGTTGGTAAACAAGCAACGAACTTTCCCTTGAGGTCTGGATAGGGTTAGTATTAACTATTCAAGCTATTCTGCCCGGGTGGTTTCTTCTAACTAGACTTTAGTATATAGAAATAATGGTATTTAAAGAAAGACTTTTTATAAGTAAGCTCTATACTCTCTTACTATCCAAAGATAGGCTAATAGGGGGGGAAATAGTTATAGAAAAGGGAAAAAGGTCTTTTTCCTTGCTAAGGAGAGGTTTAGAGATCGCAAGAGGGAGTTTTCATAGAAGGCATATCTCTACACTTCTCCAAGCTAAGGAAGCTAGCCCCTCACCCTAGGCGGCGTAGAGACAGGCGGTGCCTAACCATTATTGTAATAATCGTCAGAGCTAATAACCATTTATTTATATAGGCAGTTTGTGACGGTTGGGTTCTTCAAGGGAAAGGCTAGTCCGTTCTGAATTTATGTTGGCAGAAACGTAGGGCGTGGACGCTGAGCAATTGGCGAGGTGTCACGTCTCTTAATAGTGAATAGAGCAGGTTAGGCGTATTCAGGTAAAGATGTTTTATTGATAGCTGTCCAGCTAAGTGTACTAACCAATGCTAAGTGAATGTATTTATATGCTAACTTTGTCATGAAGGGAGCCACGATGAGTTGGGTTGTCGTTGGTCCATCCTATTCCTGTATTCTCTTCGCAGCCTACCCAACCGATATTCTTAGGGTTTATTGCTTGCAGGGATTACTCTTTCCCCCAATTACAAATCGTTAAGTTATTACAAAAACGTAGAGACGAATACAAAAACGAAAATAATAGGTAAAATATAGTAAACTAGGTTACTACATGAACCCACACGTAGGAAATAAAACTCTAAATTACGCAAGTTAAATGCATACTTGTATTGCGCAATAGGTTATATACTATCATTAAAAAGGCCCTAACTTAAAACTTTAATTAGTTTGCCTAAGGAGTTAGACTTAGATATAAGAAGAGGTCAAAAGAACTAAAAATATAAGTTAATACTGGGGCTAGTTATAGTAATAATATTATTAACTAAACATCTAAGAGAAAGCATCCTTAAAGCTTATTACAGCGCTATGCATTAGGAGGCTTTTTTTCTGTGGGTGAGTCTACAATACAGGTTACTTCGTCAGATCTTAGCTACCTTCGCAAAGCCGACCGATCTGTCTAACAGCTTTCTATGGGGATACACCACAAGGTCGCCAGCTAGACGGATTCCGACTATGGTACATTATCCCCGTCTTACTATCTCGGTAAAGCTAACTGTCCATAGTACTAGCGCCAGCATCATCCCGGCATACCGAATAAAAGGGTCGTTGGGGGAAAAGGTAGATTACGTGTTTCATTTCGACCCTAAGAAGAACAGCTGTCAACCCGAAACGGTAGACGCAATCAATACGTGGCGAGCTGCACTTACGGACAGTTCTATTAACCATACGCCATACGCTCCATTACGACATTTCCCTATATTAGTCAGCATTGAAACAAAACCAGGTGGCATGTCTACGCGCAAGGCGCAGTTGCAGACGGGTATATGGCACGCTGCTCAGTGGCGACATCTATGTAAGCTAGCTGGCGCAAACCTGAAAGCGTTACCCTTCATTCCAGCTATAGAGTAGATATGTGGAATCTGTTAGTTGGGACTATCTGACTAGATACTCTTTGATATTTCCTGGATTTATTATGCCTTCCGAACCGTAAGACCTCTGTTTCCTTACAAAGCTGAATAGACCGCCTTGACAAAGGTAAATGAAAGGCTGAGCTGTTAGCGCCACGCTAGAGTACCATACAAATAAAAGGTGAATAGGTCTATTCACGATTACAATAAGTGATAGGGATGATTGAGGGAGCTTGAACTCTAGTCAGCTTCTCATGAGGCACATGGTAATACTATCTTTGGGTTCTGCATCAGGCTGCTGGCTCCTACCTTCACCATAGGTAAACTGGCATAATGGTATCATCAAGGCTTGATGCTTTTATAGCTGACCTTCTGTGCATATTTAATCTTTTCCGAAACGTTATACTTCGACAGCTAAACACCTAAATATTCTTATTTTACAAGAAAGAAGATACCAAGCCTTCAAGATTACTCCCGGCATGTCTGCTGGCAATAGTCTCGGAACAGCGTGTTTAAATACATTATTGGCATCATACTTTCTTTTGAGAGCCAGCAGGGTCGAATATTGGCGCCCATAAACCTTCTTGAGGTCCACATCATCGATAGATCCGAAGGAGATATATGAGCTCTCCAGAATGTTATCAGCGTCCTCGGCCTGAGTATCAGCTTTAACCTGCGCGGCCCATCTGACGCGTTTCTCTGCAACATTACTATCTGGGACGACAGCGTATATCTCAAGGATATGATACTCCGTTTGTGTTCCGAAAATTGAGTTTTGTGCAGGTTCTTGAACAGATCGCAAGGTAAGGTATGAAAATATCAAGCTGCCTCCGGGTGCATGCGGAAAATGTGTGGCCAGAACTGCGATCGATTTCGCCGTAAGCTTTTTGACGTTGAGAGTGACTACTCGACCATATGAGGGCCAGGTCACTAGCTTTTCGTTGTTCTCGAGCATTTCGGCGAGGGTGCTTTCTTACGTAGCTTCCATGACACATGTACCTGCACTTGCAAACTTTTTGATCCAGGCACGTCCCTCGTCTTTGCTCTCTCCGTGCCAGGTGGCCATCGTCCCAAATACAACCCATAAGTTAGGCATCTGCATGATGACGGGCTGCAGCTCAAGGTAAATCGGGAGCTGTTGAGCCTCAAGCAGCTTCTCATAGTATTGGGTATAAGCCGTGATAGCAGCTTCCAAGTTACTCGATTCATATACAATGGTAGATATAAGGATCTAGACATCACCCAATTAGCAAACATCACCCGATTCCTCATGTTTGGTAACACGAACCTTGTCGAGGGGGTAAACCTTGATCGTCAACTCGACAATAATGCCCAGTGATCCACCGCCGCCGCGAATGCCGACGAGCAACTCTTCATTGGCGGTCTGGATTTCTCCTTTAGCGTCGACAATTTTAGCACCGAGAATTTGATCAACTCCTAGGCCGTAGCGCGATGCCAACGGGCCATATCCACCGAGGGTACTCCATCCAGTGTACCCCACAGATGCTACCGTTCCACTTAAACATGTCGTTCAGCATTTGTTACACGAGTCGCCTGATTTGTAGTACTTACACAGGTGTAGCTAATTTCTATTCACCGAGTGTTTTAGCCAGCTCACCGATCAAGATACCGCCACCAACTTTTGCGCTGCGATTCCCCTCAGACACAACAACATGGTTGATATCTCGCATGTCGATCACAAGCGTTCCGTCGACGAGGGTTCGAGCTGCACAATCATGTCCTCCAGATCGTACGCTAAAGCCAACGTTGTTCTTGAGGCAAAACTGTACCACTGCGGCAACATCGTCGGCATTTTGAGGCTTGGCAATCGCCATTGTTTGAACAGGGCGCTCTATGAAGCATTGTTCAACCTGTTCGTAGTCCGATGCATCTGGGCTATGAAGCTTGGTTTGCGTGTGGAATAGATCAGCCTTTAATTTGGAAAACAAAGTTGTCATATCGAGACCCATGGTGGAAAAACGTGCAGGTCAAAGACTGCAATGAGGAACAGCAATATAAGATTCGTTTCAGCGTAGTTGTATACAGTTGAAGAACTAAGCGCTCGACCGACTGGCTGTTGGGGTGCGCGAAATTCATATCAAGCTGAGCGTAAGCCCTTGCGTATTGTAAGTTAAGGGCGTATTCGACTATTGTTAGCGTGGTGCAGGATTGCGTCTTTCCATCAGAAGCTGAGAGCCGCAACTACCGGTGTCTGATCCTTACAAATGAAGTTGCTCCATAAGTCCGGCAAGCCGGCGGTTGTGGGATGCATTGACCAACCCCGTTATCCTCGAGGATAAGCATGTTTAGTCTTAGTGAAGGCTTCAAAGGGGTAGGGATACGATTCGTCAAGCACATTGGGAGTTGGTCGTCCCAGAACGCTCATAATTAACACAGTAATGACGAACGTGTGTTCATGCGCCTGGACCGATTCTAGTTTATTTCTCGTACTCGCCGCTGATCAAAGTAACAGAAGCTGGCGGGCAGCGACAGACATTACACTGCTGTCGCATTTCAGGCCCAAGGTCCTCCGACAGCAGGGTCTCCGCTTTAGCGGCAGGGGTATTAGGCGCGATAGGCCTTGTGGCTGGAGGTACAATCCTTGCGGAGCTCAGAGAGGGGGCATCTGGGCTGGGCTGCAGCAACAGTGATAATGGCCTGTCGTTCCGTTTCCTTGGCAGACAAGTTGATCTTGATGATCTATCTTATCTTACCCACGCTGGGGTCCAATATGAATGGCTGCAAATGCATCATATCTCATCTTTGTGAGTCGTAGGTAAGCAACATTGTTGGTCGTTTCGTCTATTTCTTACCATACTCCCTCCTCTATTCTAATTTAGGAATCCTTAGAGAAAGCCAAATCAGGACACTACATGTTCGACCCTGTACTTTCATCCTTTGCCCTAGAATTCAATAGCTTAACTAAGGGGCGGGATTTGTCTGTGGACCAGGATTTCTGAAGTTGCGGGTGCTCTCTGAATAAAATTAAGGCGTGCCGACAAGTCCTAAGCTAGGTTTAGTGGCGTTGACCAAAGTGGGCCTTTCAGGGTAAGACTATTGGCTGGGATATGCATATGAATACAAAAAGTCGCACATGCCGTATGGTTCGGTGATTCGGGCTAACTTTTAGAGTTAAACCCGTCTCATCCTTTTCGGATTCTTTACGGTCGGCGGTCATAGCTCCGACACACATCTTTAGTCTCGTAGTCTTCGGCTTTACGCATCTGCCAACAACTCTTCGGCCCGGTAGACACATGCCGATAGTTCCTTCGAATGCTGACCAAACCTGAAACAGTGGCCCCAAAAATACATTTGTCAGCAGTTGGCAGCAGCGCTGGAGTCCACATTTTCCAGGCCTCGCTGACGGTGAATATGAGGTCCAGAGCTCTGAGGTATCCGCTCGTCTTGGAAAGACATGTATAAAAGGTCCCTTCTTACGGAAAGCTGGAGGAGAAATACAGAGCATCATCTAAGTTGTCATCATAGGCAAGACCGTGCGATCAAAGAATAAACAAGCCATATCCAATCGAATACATCTGTACGACTACGAACATGGCTGCACGGACAATTGAGAACGTGGCTCTCGCAGGTGTAAGAGTCTTCATTTCTTCACAATTGGTCATGCGCTTACATAAAGCAGGCAACGGGCAACGTCGGATCCAACGTTCTACAGGGTCTCCTTGAACAGCGCAAGTTCAACATCACTGTGCTATCGCGCAAGAAAACGGACTTCCCGGCCGGCGTTGTCGTTAAAGTCGTTGACTTCAGCTCTGTGAATGCTTTGACAGAAGCTCTAGTTGGTCAGCACGCCGTTGTCGATGCCATCTTCTCAGCAGACGATACGCCGCAGCGGCTGATTGACGCCAGCGTTGCGGCAGGCGTATACCGCTATGTTCCGTCAGACTTTGGGTTCGACCCGATGCTTCCTGGTGTTCATGAATTGCCGGTGTTTACACGCAAGCAAGCAGCGTGGAAGCACGTTAAGATGGCAACTGCCTCTTCTAAGCTCACATGGACCATTATTGCTTGCGGGGCTTTCTTAGACTGGAATCTATCGACAACATATATGAATATCAACCTCAAAGATAAAAAGATCTCACTTTTGGGCGATGGCACGAATGTGATACCCTGGACGACGCTACGTAACGTAGGCAAAGCTACGGCGGCGGCACTGTTGGTGCCGGAAGAGACAAAGAACCGGGTGGTGTATATTCATGACATCCTCAAGAGCCAGAAGGAGGTGGCTGAGTTCGCAAAGGTGGCGCTTGGGCCGGAGGGCTGGGAGGAGACGACTGTGGACATCACGAAACAGTTCAAAGATGCCATGGCGGACTTTAAGTCTGGCAAGCTCTCGCCTATGGTGTTCGGTACGATGATACAGTATGCCTCCTCCACGCCAGCACTTGCAAGGAAATGGCCGAGGGATGACAATTCACTAGTCGACTTAAACGGAATGTCTGACACTGAGGTCATGGACCTTATTAAAGAGCTGGCAGACCACCACGATGTGAAAGTCTAGATCTCGTGTTGGGAACAGCCTCTTGTGCTTCAGCCTAAAAGAAAGGGTAGAGGAAATTTTGAGGAGACAATTATCAAGGGCAAGGATCACGACTATGGTGAATAACCTCAAGGCTGCCATGAACACTAGATCATAGACAGCATCCTATCACTTACTGTAATAGTCGTCAGGGCTGATGACAATTTATTTGTTTAGGAGTTTCGTGCGGTGCTAACATATGCATGAGATGATGACCTTTACCGAAATACCACCTTACCATCGTCAGACCTTGCTAAAACTTGGTCATATACTATTTAACTATATTTTCAAATGATAACTTCTTTTCAATCTACCTTAACTAGACTGTAGCATCAGAAATTAATTCTTTTATTTAATTTACTGAACTTTCGATGTTGCTCGCTCTGACCACGATCTAAATCTAGAAAGCTTAGCGCACTGACCTAGTCAGCCAGTAGTATCTGATCAGATACATGACATAATTATTTCTCGGCCCAGCAAAGATTGCTATACCATTGGCTGCTGATGCGGCTATGAAGGGACAGATTCATTTCGGCAACCTAACGCCACTTCGCAGCTCACAATTTCCGTGACAGAAATAATGTCAAAGTTTTGCCAGTGTCTGCAAAGGCCTGCAATGCAGGCCTCCACCTTACTGCTGCTTCTCGGGTTATCATCATAGACCCTTTCTGTGAACCACTGGCTGCTGCATCTGGTGTGAAGGAATGGGCCTAGGCTGGGAAGGTTATCTTAGAAACGAGTAAGCACTGAGAATATTCTGCAAGAGAATAAGATATTACGCTAGTGCTGGAGGTCGAGAAGGACGGGACTGTAGAAAGAAGGGATTGTAACGGTATAGCAGTTATTATAAGTAACTGGCCAGATGGATATTCGTATGCAGGTAGTGCATCGATGAACATGATCTAGCTTGTAAAATTATGGAACAATTCACGTGCATGCCAATACAAGGGTGGTTCCACCTCGGTAACTGTCGCCAATCGTCAAGCTCGCTGAAGAGGCAGGCCACGGCAGTTGCGAAGTAAAAGATTTATTCTCTTGTTCTCCAATTCAAGTCTGTTTAAGCCCATGTTCGCAAACGCATTAAGTGTAGGTATTGAAATGTAAAATGCATACAATGGCTCTATCTCATTTTCATTTATTGTATCTGTAATCGTTATTATATCAATGAGAGGTTGGCTAGAAGGCATATGCACTAGTTTAGTAGAGGCTACAGATAGTATGCGATCCTTCACGGTTAAATACCTAAAGCTGCCCAAAGGCAGGAATGCGTTTCTGCTAATAATTCTTGAGTAGGCAGATCCAGAGCAAGAACACAAATTCGAACTGGCCTATATAACTCCGCCAGATATAAGCAAAGACAAAATACTATAACTCTATAATGCGTCCCAGTTGTGACAGTATAGATCTCTAAGCATGATAAAGTATTACATCTCTTAATAGTAGATAAAGTATATTGGGTATAACGTATTTGATAAGCGAGTGCTCCAGTAAAGCGAGTGCTCCAAAATCCCTTAACCTTACATCTAACTATTTGATTAATTAATTCCTAACCACCTGATATGCCACAACCCTCAAATGAGGCTAGGATTCTTCTTGCCCTTTAAGCTATTCAGAATGACCTAAAACTAAGCCTGCGATGTGCTGCAGATATCTACAAAGTTAACCGCTTTACTTTACGTCGCCGCCAGACTGGTATTTAATTGCGACGCGATTCAATGCCGAATTTACGGAAGCTATCTGATCAGGAAGAGGATGCAATAGTCCAATTCATTCTTGACCTAGATTCGCGAGGATTTCCCTTGCGACTGCGTTTTGTTGAGGAAATGGCTAATTCCCTACTTGCTGACCGCGACGCGCCACCCGTTGGCACGCGCTGGGCTCATAACTTCGTCAAGCGGCAACCAGAGCTAAAGACGCGTTTATTTCGGAGATATGACTATCAGAGAGCTAAATGTGAAGATCCTACGATTATCCGTGGCTGGTTTCGGCTTGTAGAGAATACAATCGCGAAATACGGTATCCAATCAGATGATATCTGGAACTTTGATGAGACCGGCTTTATGATGGGCATTATGCAGTCCGGAATGGTTATCACAGGCGCAGAGAGGCAAGGAAGACCAAAAATCAGTGCAGCCAGGAAACTGTGAATGGATTACTGTGATCTAGGCGATTAGTGCCGAAGGTCAATTGATCCCGCCGTTTATCATTGGTGCAGGCCAATATCACCTTGCCAATTGGTACCGAGAATGCGATCTCCCCGGCGATTGGGTTATTGCATTAAGCCAAAATGGATGGACAAATAACCAGCTAGGTCTTGACTGGCTGAAGCACTTTGATCAGTCTACAGCTAAGCGATTAGTTGGTTCCTATTGCCTCTTGATTCTTGATGGTTACGAAAGTCATTACTCCGTCGAATTCGAGAGATATTGTAAGGAGAACAAGATTATTACTCTCTGTATGCCTGCTCATGCATCTCATCTACTTTAGCCTCTTGATGTTAGGTGTTTTGCAGTGCTTAAGAAGGCATATGGGCGAGAGATAGAGCATCTGATTAGATGCTCTATAACACATATTGCTAAGACTGAGTTCTTTAACGCTTTTTACGCCGCTTTTAAAGCTACCTTTACTGAAAGCAATATACAAGGAGGTTTCAGAGGGGCTAGTCTTGCTCCTTTTAGCCTAGAGCATGTCATATTAAAGCTTAATGTGCAGCTACGGACCCCATCACCTCCTAAGGAGGCAGCTGAACCTTCCTCTCCTTAGACTTTAAAGACCCTAACGATAGCAAACGAGGCCCAGTCTCAGACTGAATACCTTGAGAGTTGAATCAGAAGGTATCATAGTAGCTCTCTAGAGTTAATTATTAAGGCTATCTAGTCTCTAACTAAGGCAGTAAAGCGAACTATATATGAGACTACCCTAATGAGAAATGAGATCTGAAACCTACGAGAGGGAAATGAGAAGCTAAGCCGGCGCCGAAGGTCAAAACGAACCAGACTACAGAAAGGAGACCCTACAACTGTAGAGGAATCATCACAAGTAATTAATCAGATAGATGTTGATACGCAGGTAGTAGGTGAATCATCGAGAAGTGGTGGTCGAAGAAGGTCGGTTGGACTGGGCGTTCGGCGATGTGGTGTA
>JAPHDB010000404.1:0-17053 GCA_030772735.1 Fusarium sp. MBC 181 | reverse complement strand
GAGGAGGTGTTTGATGACGAACCGGAAACGGTGTCAAATAAGCGCTCCCCGAACTAGATTACTCCGGTCGGTGTGGTCATCTGGGAATTGGAAGTTGCGAATGCATAGAACGAACAGGGCCTAACACCAAAGAATGATGGTTTGGTGGTGCAGACACGCCCTAAGACCGAAACTCAAGCATCAAGCCCTCCGTGAACGGATGATATGACTTGGAACCGGCGTGCGAATATGGAACTATGATGCCATGGATACGAATGCGATGGTTCAAGGGGTGTTTTATGATGACTGCTGAACACACTATGGCCATGCCCGAAATTATCATTTTCCCGCCAACTGTGCTCACCAGAGGCCATTCATCTCTATCTCCTACGTTTTCATCGCCATTGCCGTAGAGAGATTTCAAATGGATTATCTCATCGATAAACAGAAAATACCGAATTGACCAGCATGAGATGAAACAAGGAATCGGGTGCAACTTAGAGTGCCGAGTAGGTGGAACGGGGGGCTGCGTAGGGCGGATTGATACGGGGAAACCTTGACGATATTGCGGCTTGCCTAGGTAATGCAATACTAGTACCCTTGCATGGGTATCGCCAACTATTCGAACAACATATATCCCGCCCTCAACAGACGGCCCTTGATTCGGCCAGAACTTCGGATTACTCACCCGACAAGTTACATTCCAGGATAGTGGTAAAATAAGCTATTCCCGTCACTGACCCCTAGCATAAACGCAAACGTCTTCCAGCTGTAAAAGCACGATAAAACCACCAACAAAGTCAGGGGGAGACGCCCAGAACAACAACATTAAAACTTGGTCAACCTCTACCACTATTAGGAGCTCATATATTGGTTTAGATGTGCTGAGTTTATGATAATGCTGAAGAAAAGATAATTGTATGAGTAGTGAATGCAGTGGTTTGATAGATCGTGATCTTGGTGATAGCTCAAAACTCACAAGTCGGAGATGAACCTAATCTGCTTACCCTTGGCGGTAGTCCTGGTATTCTCCCATCGTTGAACTCGATGACAAGTATTAATCCTTCGTTAGCTCGCTTTTTTTAATACTTAGGCTTACCGGTATCTGTTGCTCACGCTTGTTATGTACGTTGATAGAAAATCATTACAAATTAATTAAAATATCTACGTCTGCATCACTTTATATGTCTAGAAAAACAAGAATGAAAATATTCGTTTTATACTGCATGCTACTCACTGTTGATATAACTTGAGATGCAAAGGTGAGGTTATGTACAACCTAGATTGGGAAACCTGTTTCGACATACGAAGTAATGACACACTCATCCTGACCGCCCCCACGTTCGATGAACACCTGTAGAACGCTAGCTAGCACGCAGTCTAGCTTATTCTTGGAGATGCGGACCGAATCAAAACTTGGCTCGCTCGTACCAAGCTCCTCTGTCATCGCAATGATCTTCTGCACAAATACATGAAAATGCATTAACATCAGAAGACACTGAAAACCGAATACTTCGTTTACTCGCAACTTCACTTTTAACACAGGGATGCCTCCCACGTCTTTCTCCTCCTGTCCTGTCAAGAACCCCCAGGGTTTCGGTACCAAAGACTCGCATACGCTCTTCCGTCGCGTCTGTGCCTCTTCATCGGTCTCCTTCTTGTCGACTAACGTGACTGAAGCTCTTGCCCGTTCGAGCCGTAATGTTCCACAAACGTCTTTGACGAACTGCTCCGCAGAGAAGCGGACTTGGAAAAGATATGACAGAGGTGGAAAACAAAGCCAGTCTCTGAACTGGCCCGTAAGTTGATCACGACATTGCCCAGCAATCTCAACCGCCTCAAGCGGCAATACAAGAATGTCTGACAACCTTGACTCCACTCGGCCCAACTGTCGTTGTCTGTTCTCCATAAGGGATTGACTCTCATTCGTTCGAGTACCACCCGTGGATAAGCGAGACTCGAAGTCCAGGATTAATATTTTGCTTGAATAAAAATGAAAGAAGAGTTCACCCATTCACATAATTGTCACGGAGATGGGAATGCTCTCACACAAGTAGTCCCACTCGGCCACATAATACACAAATACCAATAGTAAGGAAAATTGCGTATAGGGTACGTCAGTATAGAAGCTTTTCCTTAGACACATCACGATCCATCACTCATCGTGTGGTCATGTAGGGTCCCCTCGCTGTAGGATGTCCTGTGAAGTTTGAACCTGCCCCTCACAACAAAATGGTCTTGACCGCTGCTTTGGCCAATAAAAGCGTTACGGAGGCTCCGTAAACCCATGCTTAAGGTTTGTCGCCGATCAGGTGGTGCCTGATATATAAATGCCATTGGTTTAAGCTATCTCATCGGCGGGCTTCCGAGTAGCGGGGTTCCCGAATTGAATACTTTAAGCCAGCCAGCGGTAAAAGATTCGAATATTGCCGGCAACAAAAATGATGACGGGTCTGATGGGACATGACGCTGATATGAGATGATCAAAATTGGGATCTTTGAAACTGCCAGTCTAAAATAAGGCAGACCCTCGGACTCAGTCCATTTTAATTGCTATTACAAATACCTTTCAACGTGCCGTAAGCCTCAAGTAGGTAGCTGCTCTATCGTTAGACCAATTTCAGAAACATCTGATCATAAGAAGGTTCTTGCTTTCAAATCTGACAATACACGAATTTGCCACCGCAGCGAAAAAGTCATGCAAGCTAAGGTACCTGCCGATTTGAGTTTCATCACTGGAGACTTACCGTAGTCGCATAGGTTCGTCCCCGCACCCTCCCTCGCCGCCGCAGACCACTGATTCTCCTTCCCTATCATTTCCACCTTAGCAATCCATCAAATATTTAATAAAAAATACCTTCGCCTAATCCTGCCTGATCCTATATTTTCAGATTACTGGTAAAGGATGCAAATGGTCTCTTGATTTGCTATTATAACTAACAATTATTCCTAAGATCAAGATGGCTTCCAGTGTTGCTAATAATATAAACAATATGATATTGCCAATATGGACCCTTTCGCAATATTATTGTATTTTCAAAGGGTGCATATTGTATTTACTGTCAACAACCCAATATATTGGCAGTGTGGCAATACACCCAATATATTCCACGTGACCCCATCACTATACCGCTTCTGCACAAATCTCGTTACCCTGAAAATCTCGTATCCCAAACCATGACTCCAGGCACTCCAATGCTTCAATTACATCACTCCCAGGCCAATTTAGACGGTCTGTAATCGTTATCTTTGCACCAGAGACGAGTCTTTCAGGCTCCGCAGACATTGCAGGAACTGACAGTATATCCACGGCCATCTTGCTCAGGCTCGGGTAGGTTTTCTGCTGCGTCTCCTCTAGCCACCATGCAATGGCGCTTGTAAAGCCATAAACCTGTTCAGAATTGCAATATCGCTCGTATTCGTCCGTGGCGAATGACGGCTGCAGATGCTTGTTCCTCTAATTCAAGAACTCATTCGTGGTTGTCGATGGGACCTCGCAGAGAGGAAGCGGTGATTCGACAGGTTTATATTCGTTCCATAGCGTCTCAATCAACTTCTTTGATGACTTAGCCCACTCCTTTTTCCAGTTCTCTTGTATGTAGTGCCATTTGTGCGAAGGGTGGAGCACAATGGCTGCAACATACGCAGGCGATTCTTTAGTAATGCGATAGTACTTATCCAACTTGGCTCAGCCTGAGTTATACATCAGTGTCATCACCAGATCGTCGATAGCTGCCTCCTTGCCGGCTTCGAATTGTGTCAATACGAAGTCCATCGCCAAGAGGACATTGTCGAGTGTTGCAAACGATGACTCGAAAGCTTTGGTCGTCATCTTCAGCTTCTCCAAGAAGGACTTGATCTTCTCCAAGGTGATCCAGTCCTCTAGAGAGAGCTCGTCTCCAGCGCAATTTGCGTCCATTCATTTGTTAAAATAGCTGTCAATCGCATCTCTAAGATTCAATGCCGCCCTCAGCATGGTATACCACGAGCTCCATCTTGCGTCATTGTCTTGCGCTAGCCTACGGTTGTGGCTGATAGCAAGAAACTTTTGGCTGCGCTGAACACTCCGTTGGATGTAAACGACGAAGTCGTGAAGCCTGCCAAGAGGACCTCTCTTCCGCCACGCTTCGATATGTTTTAGTGTCACATTATGCAGGCAACCAATGGTAGGCCCAGCCCAACATGGTCCGTACCAATCGTACCTCCCTGACGCGTAAAGGAAACGCGTGGTCGCATGTTATGTCTGATCGTCAATAAAGACGCGTGTTGAGGTAAACGCTCGCCAATAATATGCCAAGCATCCTTGTCGCTGATGTAGGGTAGGGTATGCCTGGCGCCTGTCAAGTGGCAATTTCGCCCTAGGACTAACAACCCAATAAAGTAATATATTGACAACATGGACACCCTCATATTATATTGTTACAATATGACAGAGTCTATATCATATGGGCTATGTTGTAATATATTACTTTATTGCCATATTATTAGCAATACTGCACATGTGGAAACTGGGACGGGACCCATCCAACTTTAGAAGAACGGGTACCCGTCTGCGTATTGACCGCCGTTACATTTGATAAATCATGTAAATAGGGGTTCCAAATTGTATTTATTACATTTGAGTTTTTACACCTTTTGTAATACAAAAGACGCTTCCTATTTGCGTTGATAAGGAATCAGCACTGGGGTCCTGGAAAGTCGGAGAGGGCGCACAAGCCAAAATTTCTTGTATTCCGACCCAAACCCAAATCCCCCAAAAACCAAAAGAAGGCGGTCAATAGGCGGACGGGTACCCGTCCTTCTAAAATGAGACGGGTCCCGTCCCAATTACCATACCTGGTATAGCTCACTCCGCTATCGGTCTCCCTCTCGCGCCATCTCGAATGTCGCGTTCTACTGCACTCGCTGCTAATCGTGTCGAGACTACGGGCTTACGACGACTGTTTCGCTATGAACGTCAACCAATCTCAAAGTCCGACACCGTTTCCTGGTGACTGTCTCCCTCCTGAAGGCGAGTATGAGTCACGGGAGGCGCTATTCGAGGCAATTAACGCCTGGGCAGCGACCAGGGGCTATGCGTTCATAACTGGAAGGTCAACCAAGGAGAAAACCGGCAGGAGGACGATCACGTACATGTGTGATCGTCGCCGTAACCATCCAATCGTTCCCAGAGAACGCCAACGTAAGACGATAACTCGAACAACAGGCTGCGAGTTCTCTGTACTGGCGAAGGAAAATAATGATAGAAGTACCTGGACTCTGCGGCACCGTTCTGACAGCCGATTCTCACTACATAACCATGAACCAAGCCAAGACACCACCGCCCACCCGGTACTTCGAACACTGTCTAAGGAGCACCTGTCTCAACTGACTGGCCTTGCTAAAGCTGGGATAGCCCCTAAAGAAATTAGAACGTACATGCGGCAGAACACCGACACGATAGCAACACAACAGGACATCTACAATCGTATTGCAGATGCTAGACGAGAAGTGTGTCAAGGACAAAGCAGCATTAACGCACTTGCTGATCAGCTGTTTAGAGAAGGATTTTGGAGTCAATTTCAAACCGGTCCAGACGGTCGAGTCAAAGCTGTTCTATTTGCGCATCCCGAGTCAGTGGCATACCTACAGGCATATCCGGATGTCTTAATCTTAGACTGTATATATAAAACCAACAAATACGGCATGCCACTTTTGGACTTGATCGGTGTCGACTCTTGTCAACGTTCGTTCTGTGTCGCGTTCGCTTTCCTGAGTGGGGAATGTGAAGAAGACTATTTTTGGGCGTTAGATCGATTCCGATCGTTGTGCGAAAACCACAGGATTAGGCATCCCTCCGTCATCTTGACTGATCGTTGCCTAGCATGTATGAATGCTGTCGATACTTGCTTCCCATCGTCAAGGCCGCTGTTATGTCTCTGGCATGCTAACAAGGCAGTTCTCCGCTACTGTCAGCCGAGATTTACGCGCCAGACTCAAGGGGACAACCCGGGCATAGAGGCTTGGAATGAGTTTTACGGCCATTGGCATTCGATCATTAAGTCACCGAATGAACAAACTTTCCACGAACGTGTGTCCGAGTTTGAGAAGAAATATCTCCCGGATTATATCGAAGAAGTCAGATATATCAAGATAAACTGGCTTGACCAATACAAAGAGAAGCTGGTGAAGGCGTGGGTTAATCAATACCCCCACTTTGACAACGTTGTTACTTCAAGGGTTGAAGGCATATACTGGCTGCTTAAGAGCTACCTCAAAGTATCTACATTAGACTTGTTCGAAGCTTGGCGATCGATCAAGCATGCACTACTGAATCAACTGGCGGAGTTGAAGTTGAACCAAGCTAAGCAGAAGATCAGGACCCCTATTGAACTCTCTAGTACCCTCTATGGTGCAGTACGTGGTTGGGTGTCTCATGAAGCCTTGCGAAAAGTTGAGCAGCAACGAAAGTTTTTATTGCATGAAGACTCTGCTCCCCTGTTAGCCTGTACTGGTTCTTTCTCACGATCACAAGGGCTACCCTGCGCTCACAAGCTGAAGGGTTTATTAGTTCGAGACCAGGCACTACAACTCGAAGATTTCCATCCGCACTGGCACTTGACTTGGAAAGATAATCGGCGACCCCTCTTAGAACCCCGCCAGCGAGTCGATCCAGTGGCTGCGAGTTCGTCTTTGCCGTTATCTAGTGTGAGAAGAGAACTTAGTGGCTTCGAAGTCATTGAAAACGCGAGGCCGATACGAAACCCTCCTTTGTGCAGCAAATGTCATATACTAGGTCACGCAAGGAACTCTAAGGAGTGTCCACTACGATACTCAGAACTAAGAGCATTTCCAGTCGTATCTTTAGACCAGCTGCAGACGTGTTCGGAAGAATTTCAATGAATACCCTTTGCGGTCCCGGAGGAGCCAAGGCCACCAGCGATGGAAACGCTCGACGAAATACAGTGGTAACCAATCACGACTTTGGAAAATTTCGAGTTTGAGCCTGAATTAACTTATCAAGATCTGCCATGCCAGTTGACCATCGAAACAGAGCAGGTGGACCGACACATAACGACTTCAGAACCTCGACATCTATCACCTGCACCATCTATGTATACACCGCCGGTGTCTTCACAGTTAACCTCGGGAGACCCAGCTTCAGACCCAACTACACATCTAAGGTATGACGATCCACGAGCCATCCACCAGAGATACGTCAAGTCAAGAGAGGACTGGTATAAGGCTCAACCCCCGGGAACCTGGCTTGGTAATCGCCAGTATCGAAAAGCAATGGGCTTGCCTTTAGGATACCCAAAAGCAAGCTACAGCTGGTGCCTTGATTATAAGCAGATGGGGAGGTGCTGTAAAACCTCGACGGGTCTGAGAGAGTGGACTAAAGAAGAGATGATGGCTTACTTAGACTGGGACAAAGCAGAGACTGATCGCATTGAAGCACGAGTAGCTGAGGAGACTGAGAACGGACGACTGTTTACAAGCAGAAGAGGCATGGGCGAGCTTTGGGAGATGGCACAGCGGGATATCGATGAACAAGAAGTCTTGTATTCTGCCGTGGAACAGGAAGAAAGTTGTATTGTAGTTCAGCCCTAGTTCCAGTAGACTTTAGAGTGCATGTATTACTTGAATACATTAAGGCTGTTCAAATCAAAGAAATCGACTTGCTTTGAAAAAATATAGCAGGTTAATGGGACTTCAAGTCAAACCACTCGAGATAGTGGAATTGCACAGCGGGAGGCAATCCGATAGCGGAGAGGGCTAGACTGAATATGGCAATTGGGACGGGACCCGTCCCATTTTAGAAGGACGGGTACCCGTCCGCCTATTAGCCGCCCCAAAAGAGGGAGGTGCACGGGCCACAAAAATGGTATTGGGTGCCATCACTAGTGGTAGTTGGTACAGTAGGGATGCTGAGTGCAGTTAACATTTGTTTGTTATTATTCTCTCTTTGCAGTCGGAGGACCTTTGAGGCCTTATATCTTCGACTGAATCTTACAGACAAGATCTGATACACCGAGCTAATTACTCCGCCGGCTGAGCCCAAGATAGGCATACCTCGCCGCACAGCTTATAAACCACAAAGCTGCTTAAGCACAGTCATGAAGCTCAAAACAGAAGGAAATCAAATAAAACACCGCGTAGGACTCAATCAAGAAATCGTCAGATACCCTGCCACAGCTATAGAGTTGATGTTACAAGCCTAAAGTTGCATCTTTAGACTGGAACAGCATCCCATCCGTCCATCTCAACCCCGCCGATCCATACCTTCCGAATCCTTCTCGTGGCTGTGATATCTCGTAACGGATCCCCTTCCACTAATACCATATCTGCTCTCCGCCCGAGCGAGATCTCACCGCGATGTCCTATACCAAATACCATCGCCGGAATAATTGTAGCTGCCCTAAGTGCGTCGAGGTTCGAGAGCCCTGCGCCTACGAGCAACTCCATCTCCTTGTGAAGGCTCTCCCTAATTGATATAGGTACATGGGATATCTGGTTTGATTCTGTTCCAGCACAGATGCGCACCCCAGCGTCATACAGCTTTTTCACGTTGGCAAGCGCGTAGTCGAAGCTGACATCCTCCACGCCGTCGCTTGCCTGTTGGAGAAGCAAGGGTACTATAGCCTGTACCATGCAAAGTGTAGGGATATACGCTATATTGCGCGCAGCAAGGCCCTCAGACATCTTGGTTTCTATGAAGTCATCTATAGGTACAAGAGTGATAACATTAAATCCTGCCTGTAAGGCCCGAGAACATCCAACTTTTGGAAGGAGTGTGCGACAGCCAACTTGTCATATCGGTGTGCAGCTTGAACAAGAGCAATGAGCGTCGGGCCATTGATTCCAGGTAGATTAACGAGCACCTTGATGTAGTTAGACTTGGTTAGACCCTCCAGAAGAGAGGTAACCTATATCTCAGCTCCCGCTGGGACTTGGACAGTTCCGGTCTTACGACGTGGATGAATCTGCGATCCGTCGGTAGCTTGCGCAGTAGCGATGAGGCCTGATGCTAGATAGGTAGGTAGTCCAATCTCGGCGATAGACTCAGCTCGCATAGTCTAAACATCAGCTTTCGAGCTGCTCATGTCAAGGACCGTGCCGATACCGTAAGAGGCAAAGATAGGGAGATCCGTATTCGTTGCTGCAGTATCAACATTCGCATCAATGAAGGCTGGGAGGAGCGTATAGCCTCTCCCGTCAATTACAGTGTTGATGCTGGCGAGATCCTTGGTTCCCGCCTTGATGCTGATAATGTCGCCAGGGCTGGCACGGAAAGTGACATTAATCGCAGTTCCAACGTTGCGACCATTAAAGATGAAAATGTTGGAGATGGTATGAACGGTCATTTTTAGTATGCGGCCAAACGTGCTGCAGATTCAATACAGCAAAGTGAGAAGAGAAGGGAGTATGTGTAGTAGGTTATTTATTTGCCAGACAATATTCGTTTTAGCAGAAGGAGACGACTGAATATTATGGTCCCCTTTAAATCTCACAAACTCATTAGGCTAATATCATTACAATTATTTAGAGAATTATTAATTCATTCATCATACGAAGCACATGAACAAGTTGGTAGAATATAGGGGTGAGGTGTGGCGATAGCGGAGTAGGTCAGACAATAACTATTTAGGATAAAAGGACATCTAGTTACCGGGGTCTGTAGGTGATTCTGGCACGCACTAATGATCAACGTCGGAACGCACCAACTCTTGGAACTTACACCCCATATTTTTATAACCCATTCTAAGTTTTCAGGCTCAGTTTCGATTCCACTGTACTCTTAATGCGCCCACTGCTAAGACTAAGTATACAGACGAAACCCCTGCCACCTACGTCAATAAAGGGCAGGCCTATTATCTATTTGTTGCTGACACGAGCGCCACAGCACTGTTTGTCCAAGACACCTGATATCGGACATTTGCTTGCATATCATCTGAGGATGATCAGCAGCGGCAATGGCCAGACGTTTTCTGGGATATCTGGCAAAAAGTCAGAGGTAATAATGAGGCGCAATAGAGCAGTAGAAGATTGCGGCCTGTTGAGTACGTGGATAGATGACAACTTGCGGATTGGGACGATAATAGGACCCATATATCTAGAGTCTTTCTCGTTTTATAGTTTCTCTATTATATAGACGCCAGGCATCCCCGGTCTTCCTGAGGTCAATATCGCAATTCTTTTCTATGTTCTGTCTACAGACTTTAGCCATTTGAAAGGCATCTAGGGCATTCCTGTCAGACTCTCCGCGAAAACAAGCCGTCTTATCCCTGGACCTGAACTGAACGCCGAGATTTGCTTCTGCAAGATTAAACTCTTCCGTGATCGCAGGGCCGAGTGAAAGCTGTCCCGTGATGATACGCACGTGAAGAAGTCTATTGGCAAGCTTAAGCAGCGGATTGCCCAAGCAGAATGTCCCTTTTGTGGTTTGACGGATTGCGGCATATAATGGTTTTAAGGCTAAATAGGGAATAGTACTCTGTGATTACTCGGCCTGTCAATAAGTCAGGCCCATAACCACACGCACATACGGAAATGGGATTATTGACACTGAGGTATTAACAATTCTTTTCAAAAAGCATACCACTAGTTTCCTTATGAACAATTGTTTAGGAAAAGGGGGGGGGGAGTGGATGTGGGTTTGATTTGGATTCGATTCTATTCCGTTGGTGCCACGCTTTGTTGGTCGAGAAGACTGCGAAATCACCTATCGCCATATCAACTAAAGAAAGTATTACCACATGAACGATAAGGGATGGGAAGACGCACTCTACGGCTAATTCTCAACAGTCAAGCTGTGCATAAATGGCCGCACAGTCCTAGCCAATAACAACCGTTCAAGAGTATATTGAATCACTATAGGAGGTTAATTCGACCATGCTACAACCAGATACTCTATCCCTTTGACTCTCACAACTCTCCACGGAGGCCGCGACGTAGGTTCTAGACTAATTAAATGGATGGAACGAGAGGTATTCCGTTCGTCTGCTGATTTATATGGCGATAAAAGTCCCAGAGGCTCTGAGTGTAATGAATAGTGACTTCACAGATGGCACAGTCGTATGTGGTATGCCTGCCCGAGCCGTAATGCTTGCTTTGTGCGTTGCCGTAGGCTTCTTGTAAATAGCTTCCTTTTCCGCGCTTTAATGGACGAGGCTGCCATTGCCTAAAGTTCTGACAAGATAGGCATTCCAATCTAACGCGGCGATCGACATGATTGCTATCCTTTTGTATGTGCTTTTGATGTGTTTCGATCTCTGCTTCGACCTCTTCTTTCCCTGTACGGTTTCCCTACCTTGGCTGACTTTCCTGCCCGTATCTGATGAAGATCGCGTTATAGATGCATTCCTTCCAAGCTTTTGATGTCTTATAAGGCGGTAAGTGAGGATTTGGGGTGTTTAGCAGAAGAATATAACCATTAATAAGGGTAACATTAAGAAGGAAGGATCAAAGAAGCGCCTGTCAAGGGCCACGGCGAAATCTATGATCATAGGTTCTGCATGACCTCAACTGGCCATCGTGGTCAACATGATTCATTTTCATCATAATAAAGTATCTAGAGGATTAACATAGTGTTCTAAAAAGCAATGGCGCCCGACGCTATAGAGAATGATAAGTTATAATAAGATAAAGGCCTTCCTAGGTCTATGAAGAACTCCCTCCAGTAAGGTTACAAATGCCTTCAATGAGACCGAAGAATACAACCTTCTGTGAAGAAGCACGAGACGACTCAGCACTGATATCGTCATAGCCGAGCCCAATATTCACGAGTACATGGCTGCTGATGATTATTCTCCCCGTTCGCACAGCTAAGCTAGAAAAGATTATTCTGCAAGCTTTTGGCAAGTCTACAGTTTGTTGGCGAGTAAGCTCCTTAATGGCCAGGAGCTACTCGTTTGCCACGGGCAGAAATTCCCCTGTACTTTAGAGCAACTGGCAGGCCATAACCACTGACTTGGACAGGCTTGAATTATCATCAAGCTCGAATATGATGGCCGAGGTTGCTGCCAAGCACGCCTGCGTAGCTAGTATTCGTGACGCATCCCGTAGGCGGCTCGATACACCCAGAGATTAGAGATTATGGAGGCTCCGTATGAGGCTCACGTGGATGCTGTCGATTCATGTGCATCATCTTTGAGAGGAAACCGGCAGGGGCGACGCAGGAGCTTGAGAAATACCATCTCATACGTGGTTCTTGCCAATGGGTCAGCAATTATAGCAGCACAGTCGGTGCTAGTTCCCCGGGTTTCTAGACTTACTCAAGGAAAAGTATCGAGGGGAGAAGGATATTATGCGCAAGAAATCTCTGTAGAGCACCCGTACCCCATCTATGCAGCTTTTCTTTAACAGCTCTCGTTTCGTTGTAGTTTGAAACGGGTGTTCCGGCTTCCGCCGGCATAAAGAATCTCGAAGCTTCCTCTATTATGACCGCGAGTTGGCATTAGAGTGAGATTGCTTGTCGATACAATGATTGTCGTGGCTGACGGTCGCAGGGGTAGGGGGACCAGAAATATTCCGGCGCATCAGGGTTGGCAAATACGGATAAATAGGGATCCTCAAAGGTCGTAGGTATCTCGGGCTTCCTAATTCTCATCGCGCGCGAGAAGATCAACGAGATTTTGCTTATCAGATTTGCTCATTAGCCTCATAGAGCAGACATATATTTGGGGATCTTTGCACTTACGCTTCCAGACAGAAGAATCCCCAGACGATGCAAGATAATATCTGCCGCTCCCTCATGAGGCGGGGGGCCTGACTTGGGAGTATACCATCTATAGTCGGCATGGCTAGATCGCTGACTCCTAAAGTACTGTGAAAGTGATGAAACTCTTCGAGTAAAGAGATGGCTTGCTTCTTCTCCCCGTAGTTAACCTCGCAAATCCAGAGCACAGTCAACCCCTGCAGCAGGGTTATTGACGGGCGCTGCCGTTCATCTTCAAGCATCCGTAGGGCCTCGTCCGCGAACATACGGCCTCTGAAGCATAAATCCCGGGCTTGCCGCGATGATACACCTTGCGATATAAAAATCTACAGACTTAGCTTGAACGAGTCAATCATCGAAAAAATGCATACGAAACGGAACATACATGAGACAAGGCAATTATAGAATTGACAAGAAACCTTGAGCAAAACTTTGCTGGTTCCGCTGGGCCCACTTTGAGATCTTGTAAAAACACAGTTCGGGGTATAATGCGACTGAGGGTGTGATCCCAGGCGAAAAAAAGATATAGTATGTGAGATAGATATCTGTTGTCAGTGGACAAGGTAGTCCACTGAGAGATAGGCAATGTCCCATCAGGGAATCTGGTGACCAAGCCGTCCATGATACTCAAAGGTTCCGTTCTAATGCCGATTAGCCTTGAAGCTATAAGAATGGAGGACGCAAGGGGGTGCACACCCTGGTGAAAGGCTCCTGGTACGTAGAGAGAAAGGGATTCTCAATAGCTGCGTGGGTATATTCGGAGGGTCTTCTATGATTTGCCATAATTAGGCATCGAACTAAGTGGGATCAAGCTTCAAGTTGAGACATAAGACATAATGATAACTCACTTGACTGTTGTGGAACATGGGGCAGCAGCAAGCTAGCATCAGAAAATGTCTTGATAAAGTCATTAACCGACTGCGCCTCTCGAATACGGTTCAAGAGGTTTATCGACTCATTTTTCGAGCTCCCACGCAGCAGATCGAGAATCGCCTTGAGGGAGCTTTCCCCTCAGAAACGACTTGAAGCTGGTGCGCCAGTGCATAATGCCAGGTATTGTCCTCCGAAATAGCGAAGAGACATTCACTGACTGAACGAGTGCATTGTGAACAAGTAGGGCGTCGGTTATCGCACTGCCTTAGTCAGCTACCTTAACCCTGTGACAAGTTCGGTGAGAGGGACTTTGATTTTACGCCTTCGACATGCTAAATAACCTTGTCAGCAAGTTACCCTCAGTCTTATTCTGTTACCTAGACTAACTTTCGCATGCTACTAGTACCTGGACACGCTTGCGCTTCCCGGTGGCTGGCGGTGGGGGCGATGGCGGCGATGGGTTCTCGTCTGGAGACTTTGGTAGGAGTTTTCGCATTTCACTTGGATGAACAGAGACGCAATTCGCCTTCTGATATAATCACAATAATAGTAATTATAAATAAGGATGAACAGAGATGCGGTTCAATGATATTCTGGGCCGATAATATTATTGCAATGAGACCTTGAAACCAAGTTTCTAACATAAGACATGACACATGCATTCTACATATTTGCGTCAAGTTGACGTAGTTATTATTGCGGGGAATAGGGCGACTAAGGTTCCGCTTTTGACCGGCTACCGGTAGTGGCAATCCCCTTACCTATGAGGCACGAATTTATATGTATATACACGGGCACTTTAAAAACACGCCGACATCTAATGGTACGTTTTAGCCTGATTATCTTCTGATACTTCGCAAGGTACTTTCAAGACTACTAAGTCTGAATGTAGCACTACTCTAATGATAACTTAATCAATGTTCTCTTCTCTCTTGACCTTGTTGTTATCCTTTCCTCTCTTCCCTCCGGCTCTTTGCTGTATTTGTCTTCTTCTTTGTTTCCTTAATTATTTTCCGGCTAGTTGGGACTTACTGAGAAGGCATCACTTGGTAATACTAAGATATGCTAGGCAGTTTATTGAGACCCATAGGCCACAAATATTCATGTTTCAGTATCATCCCATCGTTCTACATTAACTCTACAGATTACACGTTCTAAATCCTTCTTGTCGCCGTATTATCCTATAATAGATTACCTTGAACTAATATTGACGTAAATAATAAGCGAGTGGATCAAACAAGTGAGTGGATTAAATATCCCCTCAACCTACATCCTCTCTATTTGATCAATTAATTCCTAACCATTAAACATATTACAGTCAAACTATAAAGTCAGAGTCCTTCTTGCACTTCAAGCCTATCAAAATAAACCCAACTTAAGTCTTAAACGCGCTGCAAAGATTTATCAGGTTGGTCATGGGTACACTATGGCGCTGGCAGAAGGGCATCCAGTCTCGATGCGATACTATCTCGATATTACGCAGACTATCTGATATAGAGGAACATATTATAGTTCAGTTCATTCTCGACCTAGATTCACGAGGGTGTTCCCCATGACTGCGTTGTGTTGAAGTAATGGCTAACTGATTGCTCGCCGACCGCAACATGCCACCCGTCGGCAAACGCTGGGCCTTAAACTTCGTAAGACGACACAAAGAGCTCAAGCCGCGTTTTTTTGTCGTAAATATGACTACCAGAGAGCCAAATGCGAAGATCCGACCACCATTTGCACCTGGTTTAGGCTCGTAGAGAACACAATCGTCAAGTATGGCATCTGATCAGATGAAATCTATAACTTTGACGAGATTGGCTTCCATATGGGCATGATTGCTAGCGGAATGGTCGTTACAGGTACAGACAGGCGTGAAGGCCGAAATCAGTGCAGACTCGAAACCAGAAATGGATTACAGTTATTTAGGCAATCAATGCAGAAGGCCAAGCGATCCAGCCATTCATCATTGGTGCGGGCCAATATCACCTCGCTAACTGGTACCGAGAAAGCAACCTCCCGGACGATTGGACCATCGCAATATCCCCCAATGGCCGGACCGATAATGAACTAGGCCTTGAGTGGCTGAAGCACTTTGACCGGTGTACGACCAACCAATAAACTAGTCCCTGTTGTCATCTGATCCTCGATGGCCACGAAAGTCACCACTCCGTCGACTTTGAGAGATATTGCAAGGCCAATAATATCATTACGCTCTTTATGCCGCCTCATTCGTCTCACCTGCTTCAGCCCCTGAATTTCGGGTGCATTAGCCTGCTTAAGAAGGCTTAGGGGCGAGAAATAGAGCATCTGATCAGATGCCCTATAACCCACGTTTCTAAGACCGAGTTCTTCCCAGCCTTTTACGCCGCCTTTAACTATGACGGAAGATAGCATCAAGTTAGCATTTAGAGGAGCTGGAATAATTCCTCTTGGCCCAGAACATATGGTCTCGAAGCTTGATTAGGAGGTGATTATGATGGATAGATAGACTGCACCCCAGGCTGTCAGGTACGGTCTTCGAGTGCGGTTCACGTGGCCCTGATAATCGTGATTTCTGAGGGATGTACGCGCCCAATGATTGGCTTGATATCTTCGGATCCTCCGTTGGAGTCTCATTGGCGAAATGACCAGCGACGACTGGCAATTCGCTTAATAAGGAATACTGGCGATCACTTTGTTCCCCCGCAAATTTAGACGCTTCCTCATCACAACGGCAAAATGGTAGTTGTTAAATTGGCGGCTATGAATAGGCTCTACGTTCCTTTATAACAATATTATCCTTATATCCAGAAAATGGGGGGGGGGGGGGTTTAGTTAAACCAGCCCTGCCTGACAGATTGATAAAAGAATAAAATCCACAATCAATACCATCATGCCGCTGTCTTTGTGTGTATCCGAGACAGGGAGACGTAAGCACTTGGGTCAACGCCCAACGAATCGATGGCAAGGTAGTGATGACCTGCCAATGTCAAAGTTAAAATCAAAATCTAGACCCAGCCGGGAGCGCCACAGAAATAAATGTACCAATATCAAATCGGTGGGAAGAGAAAACCTGTACGTAGTTTACTTTTGTTTCATTCCATATGCTATGCCGCTCGAAACAACCCCCTTAATCGTCATATAATAGAAACAGGAAATCATCGTTTGACCCTATGAGCAGACCATAATCATTTCCAATTTCCCCTTAAGAAAGCCCCTTCGGCAAGTATCTGTTCCTGACACTCTCGCAAATACCTCGCTTGTCGTCCAACCTCCTCTAATCTCCCTAACACCCGGCCGTTGCACTCCACGAAGCCATAGACCTCATATTTGACCCCTGTCTCCTTGGACCAAACCTTGACCTCTTCACTCGCCTTCCTGAGATTATGTCTCGGCATCGTGGGGAATAGGTGATGGACAGCCTGGAACTGCAACCCGCCATGCATCCAGTCCAACCAAGCCGGGCAATCGACATCCATAGTTGTGCGTAGCTGCTGCATTGCCCAGGGTTCGTTGCGGCCGGGCGTGATGGTT
>JAPHDB010000403.1:0-45203 GCA_030772735.1 Fusarium sp. MBC 181 | reverse complement strand
GTTAGATTATATATATTATACCTTAAGTTAATAATTGTTTATTAACTGAAGTAAAATCAGAACCTGCGCTATACTCCTAATATAAGACACTATTATACTCCAGCGAGTAGATGCATAAAGATACAATGCAATGCTGACCGGAATAGAAAGTCTGCTTGTAATTACTAGGAGCCCGCTATATATGCGAGAGAGTTGAGCTGGGTGGTCCTGTATATTGCCTTGCAAGAGAAGAGTCAATATAGATAGAGCTTGCATAGTTGAGCCAGCTACTAGCTGCCAAAAGTCTGAATCGGTAACAGTGCCATGTTCAGGCGAGCCGTAATAATATGCATATCCGATAGGAATGCAGCATAAGAGATAGACGCTGGGGACGATGAAGTTGAGACTTGCTCGCACGCTTGCTGATGTTGCTGGATATGCAGTCACGGCGTCAGATGGTGGGTCTGCTGTAAGAATATTTCGCTGTGTAACCGTTGTTTTGGATAGATTGTATTCCCTGGACGGCCATATTAGTGAATTATACATATTGTTAGATAAAGGATGTTTTATTTACCACCAATGCTCCAAGGTCGGGTCAAAAAGATGACGGGGTGAGCTAAACAGTTCTGAATGGGCTTCTGAGTAATGTTCTTGTAAAGCTGCTAGCTTTATCTTTAGTACCGATAAACACGTGTCGGAAAGGCCTCCGGCGTCCACTGCTAACTTGATTGAGTCCAAAAGTGATGAGGCACGTTTTAAAGTTCTCTTAACCTTATGCCGAGTTTCTGTTTCTCGCAAGACAGTGTTTTTAACATAGTCCTGATACGTCTTGCAATAGTTATATTGCGCTGGAATTCTTAGGTTGTTGGCTTTTGAAGCTACCGCAGCGTGCGCAATTGCCGCTTGGTATCTCACTAAGCAGACGACGAGGAGGTCTGAGTAGTAAGAGCCGGGTCTCGGATCCATCACACGTCTCAGCTGATCGGCGAGACTGAGGGTCGTTACGTACTCTGCAATGTAGGTATTGAATCCATGGTCGGAGCGTTCTGTCAAAAGATCGACGTGATCTTGTTCCTCGGTGGTCAGAAACCCCTGGAACTCTTCATACCTATCACGATTTACTATTTGTGGTGATTTATACCATCCGTCTTGCAGCGACAATATCACATGCAACTCGCTGAATGCTAGCTCTCACGCTTGATTCCTTGGCCGGATCCGGTCCTGGCACTTCGCGTTGTTAGGCCACAGTCAGCTATAGTCTGTTTCTCTGGTGAAGCTCAACCAACCTGCAGGATCTTGCGGCTGCGGCCTCCGCATTGAAGATGTTGATCGGGCGGTATCCCGCCTGGTGGCATCAGTTGCATCTATAGCAGTTGAGGTCATTGTGTCTTCACGAAAAAGTCTATTCTGGAAGAGCGGTGTTCGTCTTTGAAATTCATATGTGGAAGTTCGGAAGGAAATAGTTATGCTGAGGGAGAAACTGTTGTCAGATGTATTATTTGCAGTTGAGACCTGTGGCCGGAAGTATATATACGCCCACAAAAACTCAGTCAGAGAAAAGTCTGCCTTGTCTATTTACGTCTGACGTAGCATTGGTGGCTATGTAAGACTGAAGCTGAAATCCGGCTAATTATGAGGCGTTTTCCCTTATAATGCCGATAATGCATCTAGCAATTAATTGTACTAACAGCATTTAATCAAGAGATTAAGCATTCTATCTTCATCCCGTAATTAAGCTTTACTAACTTACAAATTTTATTTATAGATTTAACTGCTTATTGTACCTAAAATGGAGTTCGTTAGTTACCCCAGATTTAGTTTGTCGGTTGCCCTACTTCGTGCTAGCGCCGTTTCCTTTCCCACTAAAAATAATTCGTCGGTTGGCAACCGACGCGGGGCATAACGTCCGTCAGGGTCAAGGGTGTGTGGGTCAAAGAGGGAGGAGACCGAATTGATCTGCTTGACGAGGAGGAGCACAGCTCCTTACATGGTATCCGGCATCCCTGCCATCAGCAGGTCGGACCATCTTGGTCATACGGCCTCAACACCTAAGCCCGGTGCTTTTTCCAGCGCAACGGGGTCCCCTACGGAGTCCCCTACGGAGTAAAGATCGAAAGAAAAGGGTACGTCAATCGACAAATGTGCAAAGCACAATCTGCCTTACGTTGGTGTTTCACTAGACAGTGCATTGGGCATGGCTTGGCATGTCACTTGTGTGGCGGGGAACAGTGCCCAGCCAGCGTATCCATTGGTGTTCCCTGAGGGGTGGCTTGCAGTAATCGCTGACGCCCTGAACAATCAGCCCCAGCGTCAGCCATAGAATCTACCTTAAAAAGCAACACAGAAGATGCCTTGGAATACACCTTAGAACCAGACTACATCTCTATGGGTTCATTCACTTTCGATGAAAGAGGAAATCCCTGTCGGGTTTTAAGACTGTGATTGGTCAGAGAGAGTGACCAGACTGGGGTGAGGTAGAAAGCCTTTTTCAGCCAAAGCGGAGGCCCTGTAGGGTTGGGGGAAGTACCAGCGACAGTGTTAAAGTATAAGCCTCAACAGTGTTCTGGGTATAATCCTTTTTTATTTCACCAGGCAGCATATTACACGGAGTATGCGACATAGCGTCAATAGGGGTAAAGAAAGAGTCAAGTGGGGAAATTTCATTAAAAGAGGTGAAGGTAATTAGCAAGAAAAAAACAGCCCGCAGCAAGAAAAGAAGATCCAATAGGAAAAGAGGGGTTTTCGAAGGGATACCTAAGAAACAATAAAAGCAAAAAGGGACAGAAATAAAGAGAAGTACTGTATAGCGTGACGGAGCCATAGTAGCTGGCCTAAACCCTTTGTACTACCGACCGGTTTGGGTAGTTTCTGAAGCTATGCTGCCAAGCCATTTCGTCCGGTTTCCGATCAACAAGTCCTCCTCAGGAGGCACGATGCGCGGAATAAGCGTCGGGGGACTTTCAATACCACCAGACTCTGCCTGCGCGTCTTCATCCTTTTAATCGATCTTAGCATTCTGAGTTTACTTGTTCATGGCTTTTGCTTTCTTCAAGCGAGGAAGAACTCTCAACCTTTTCACCCTGATCTCTCCTCCGCTGCTTCGCTGGGTCCTTTCTATTCTTTTCCTTTGCCAGTCTCTCGTTCTCTAGATATGTTGCCACACCTCTATTTATAGCCTTCTTTGATGATGGCATCGATCGGGTGCCCGTTTGCATGCATGGGTGACCAAGGCCATGCTACTGGTGTGCTTCACCGTCAACTTCTAGATCGGAATCGGATGCTGTTTCTTTCTGCAGCGACATGGAGAAGCAAGCTTTGCTTATGGCCGAACCTGTGAAATCTCGCTGATTCTAGTGGACGGTAGGCAGTGGGCGTTCTCGTCAGCACATACATTTGTATGCGACAAGTATATCTGATCTTTGATCATACTGAATATTCTATGATACGGTATGAATTATAAATTAACAGCGGTCACCGCCCTTCTTCGATGCTTGTAATTCGGTTCAGGGTTCGTGACAGGGACAGTTTTTTAAATTTCTATACCTTGGCAGAGTAGTCCCTTGTACTTGTTTCAATGCATATTATAAGAGACGACTGAAGTCCAGTTTGCACCCTATTCACATGGATTCGTATTCTGTCTAAGGCTTTATCCTACGTTTGTTGTAATACATCAAAGTGTAGTGAGTTCTGGCGTATCTGGAGCAGGTCGGTTCGAGAAACGTGTCTCTACAAAACACTTGATGAGCCCTTTTTCCCGCTTCTCCTGGACGTAGTACCCTTTAGCAATATCATCGACATTAATACGATGAGTAAGCATTATAGTAGGATCAACCGTTAGATTCTCAACCTTGTAAAGGATGTCTTCCCAGTCTACCCCGTTTGTTAGTCCTTGCGATGTACAAAATGGTGCAAGTCGCCGAAAAAACAGGGCAACGGGGTGGACGTACATTTTTGAACTGGAGCTTGTCCGCATCCGATCAGGCGAATGCCGCGCTCCATGAGAGAACCCACGTTGAAGTGGTTGGTGACTGCATTATGATCAGGACGACTGCCGTTAATTCTCCGTGAAACACTCACCACCGACGTAATCACCAATTATGCCGACCGCACCGAATTTCCTCGTGGAGCGAATGCACTCGTTTATCATCTCACTTGTGTCCTGCTCCAGACCTGCCCATATCTCTAGCTTATGCGCCCACCCTTTGGCATACTCGCCGCCGGTGGCATCGATGCTAACATCAACTCCGCCAGGGACCATCTCGTGGATTTTAGACGGCACAGTGTCCCCGCTTGCGAGGTTAGTGTAATTGATTGTCTCGAGCTTCTCAATTTTGGACTTCGCATACTCAGTGCGCCAATTGTTGTCAATGGCTATGACGCGCTTAGCCCCCATCTGGAACGCCCAGACGCAGGCCATGAGGCCTATAGGGCCAAGACCCCAGATAGCAACGCTGTCGTTAGCCTTGACACCTGTGTAGTAGACACTATGATATGAGGTAGGAAGAACGTCGGATAGGTACAGTCCTATCGAGCGTTAGGAAGTTGCATGCAGTTCCAGTAGGCGAACAAACCTTTCTCGTCCGGCACAGAATGCGGCAGCCTGAGCAAATTGTTGTCGGCAAGGGGAACTCTCACGAACTCGGCTTGCCCCCCAGCATAGCCGCCTGTGAAGTGAGAGTATCCAAAAATGCCGCCCATCCGTGAACCATACAGCTTCTCATGAACCGTCGATGCATTTGTCCTTTCGCAAGCCGTGGTTAAGTTCTGTTTGCAAAATTCGCATTCGCCACATGAGACGACGAAACTATTGACAACGCGGTCTCCTGTCGAGAATTTGGTCACAGCTGGGCCCACTGACTCGATGACGCCGCAGAACTCATGACCTAAAATATCGCCCTTTTCGACCTCGAGAATTGCTCCATGCATGATATGAACATCGCTGCCACAGATCGTTGTACCAGTAACTCTCACAATCGCGTCGTGGTCCTCGACAATCCGGGGTTTACTAGTCTCAACTAATTGACACGTCAGCAAGTCTATGCTCATACCCGTCAAGGAATAGGCGAACAGACCAATGCGGACATCATTCTTGCCCATCCAGACTAATGCTTTCATCTTCTCTCCATTCTCATCCGCGTACTTGTGGCCTTCGCGGTCTGGATTCGAGATATCCACGTGTGTGGCACGGTCCTGGTCGCCATGGCCCAAGACTGACTCCGCCGCCTTCGCCATCAAGTTCTCGGCCATTTTAAAATAGTACTATGTGATTGTAGTAAAGATTTTAGCTTGAAAGACAAAGATCGTAATCGTGTTTCAAATTATCATAGGGAACATACACGTTTATCAAGGAAAATGTCACGATCTGAGGAATGAACAATCGTGTCATTGTACTATCTCACTTACCACCAGTGACGAAATCATGATAAAAATATTGAGTAAGAGCTGCAGCAATATTGAAACGCCACGTAAGACCGCGGTGAAAAGTTGTTTAATACTTACCTAGCTGAATACTATTGGACGGCTATTCAACCTGTATACGCCTTTATGTTCGATAATAATTTGGCTAAAATAAAAGAACTAGTAGTTAAGGCTTTTTGTCGCCGTCGCGGCGAGTCTCAATGATCGTTATTAAGGTGTAGCCTAAGAAAAGGTCTGACTGGTGTGCGGGGCAGTGCAGACAAGTCATGATGATATTATGAAGACGTCAACAACCAAGTGCCTCTTTTGACATGCCGCGTCACGCTTTGCTTTGAGAGTCTGAAAATTTAGTGGAGTACAAGGTGTCACGCATTCTCAGTCTGACACATGCGTGATTGCATTTATACGTAAGCCAGGTTGATGCCATGATGTAATGAGACTATTCGCGTAATCATAACCCTTTCCCTATAATTTAACTACGACCTACTCCCTCACATTTCGACAACACTTACACCTTTTACCGACATTTTATTCTATATGCACAGCTTATAAAATAAGACATTGCTAATCAAATCAGAATGGCGAAGAACCTATCGACACCGGATCAGCCAAACTCATCCATGCGAGCCAGTTCGATGTTCCTATACGGATGTGGTGCGGGAATTCTTGGGGTTGCCATGTTAGACATGCACATCACGTATTCAGAGAGTTAAATCTGACAAGACGCTACAGGATGACCTTTACGGAGAAGATCGAGCAGTTCTTCACCTTACGGCCAAATTCACTGGTTCCAGGCAAGACCTTAGCTCGCCTGATCTCACTTGCCCCTCAAAGCGAGGACGAAATATGGGGTCTAAACATGGCTATGCATTATGGCCAGGGGGCTCTAGCTGGAGTTGTTAGAGCTGCCATGAGCTATAATGGAGTACAAGGACCATTTGCCGATTTCATGTTTACCGGCATTCGCCTTCTCATTGATCAGACGTTAGAGAACTGGACTGGAGTCAGCGCTCTACCCTGGTACGTCAGTATAAAGCAAGACAAGTCTGGCTTGTGCAATTAGCAGAGATACTAATAATGTTTAGGACATGGCCTGTTAATGAACAGATTATAGATATATTTCACAAACTTGTATATGCTGTTACTACTGGGTACTTTACCGATAAATTGATCTCGTAAATTCTATAGGCCAATGTTCTACTTTTCTTCAGTTGTATTTGCATGTGTGACAAGCTGAAGCCTGTCGCTCTTGGGACTACCTAAACTTATAACACGCTATAACCGGGTCGCCTATAGGATAACAGCGGACCCGGTGCTAAAGTACGAACAACTGTCACCAAACCAGAGGGAAAGTATGACAGTTGACCACACGAGTCATTCCTGAACCCCTGTCGATGCCACATCTAAATAGCCTGTTTGGGCGCTTGAAATTTCAGAGACTGACAGGAACAACTTAACGTGACATCTGCCTGTGAACCCTTGTCAAGGATAGTTGACATAGCTTCGTTAACATTATGACTGCTAAATTCATTATCTGACTCCGCGCTGAAAGGGTATCAGGTCCTAATACACAATTTTATAATCCGTGCATTCCGCTCATAATACGAATTGCTAAATGTCCATATTAGTAGCTATAGAGAAGGAATTATAGACTAAAAAGTCAAGCGCTACAAGCTTCTATCTTTATAACTAAGGGGCAAACTGGGTTTTGGGTAAGTTCTGCTTTCTTAATTATTGCGGGATTACCACCTGGCTGAATCTAATACTAATGCGTAGAGCTGCATGGACTACTCACTTGATCTTTCAGCTCACCCACTCTTGATTCTTAGCCTCCGGTCAGGCCATCATTAACGTCTTATAATCGAGCTTATTGCCTCCCTTAGTCCTACATATCTTCTGTCAAAACGTGGCTCCCCTGGAACACACCTCGTTCCCGGGAAACGCACTGCGTTGGCTATTTCCGCAATGTCACATAGACAAATCTCAATTTAGCATAGCTTAGATCTGCCCCTGAAAAGAAGGGAAGCTAGCGGCAGATAACATCAATTAATAGACAAGATATAACCTCTACGATTCAACATCTTCCTACCCCAGTTATATAAAAAAGATATAAACTTAAAAGATATACTTTGGACTATTAAGATAATAAAACAAATAGAGGATCCATTTTAAAGTCTTAATATTAGGAGGCTTAAGCAATAAGGTTAGTGTGATAAACAGGGGTTAAAGTGCATATATTAATTATAGCATTTTATACTTAAGAGAATCTATTACATCGTTATAGCCCGTTCTAATGCAATCTTATCTTTTCCAACTTAGACTCAATACTAAATAAATACAAGCTTAAATAATATTCCGCTTAAGAAGTAATATTAAGCAAGCATTTGTATGAAAGGGCAGTTTTCCACTTTATTTAAGTAGTGAAATCCACATGATATTATGTAATAAAAATATAAGTCATGCAGATCACAATTTGTACAAGGTCCACATACGCTATGCTACATTTTTTTCCTCCCTACCCCTTTTTCTATTTCTATCCCTTTCGTGTTTTCTTTTTCTCTTAATTCCCCAAGACTGACTTGTTACTAAGCGCTGTACTCGTATGCAACCCAATCGCTAACCTTGGAGACGGCATCAGCGAAATTTGTCTTTAAGCTTGAAGTATGTCAGGATTGTCCCACGATTGATTTGATCCATATTTGACGCCATGAAGAAACTACATCTCCCAGCCTTATCACAGGTAGGTTGTATAAACCATCAATAACAAGATTGGATGACATAATAGTACTACTAGCGTGCACATCATGACCACCAAAATGGTTACGAGATGGGGATACTTAACCACGGTTACGTGTCTATGGATGAGCAACCATTCGCCAAACTTGCGGCAGCAAGCCCTAGTCAGCAAGGCTCCCATACTTCAATGGATGGCATGAATGATCGTCTGAGTGAACCATGGCAACCCGGGTTCTGGAAGCGATTTCCACTAAAAGGCTTTTGCTCATGGCTTCTTTCGTTAATTAGTAAACAAAAGAGCCATATCCGAAGACCGAACGGACCTGTTACTAAATTGGTTCTTATAGGTACAATTGTCGCTGTCGTTGTCTTGGTTCTATCTGACCAAAAACCAGTAGACCATTGGGATAGTCGCATGCAACCGACAGTTTGGCTGGCTTTGACGTCTACTATAAGCGGTGCATTCCTGGCACATGCTTTGGCAGAAGGCGCGGCTCACTCGTTCTGGAGGCAAGCTTGCAAATCGACTACAGTGAGCATACAACCTTTCCTCAACCAGTCTCTTTTTCTAATGATTGAAGTTACCAAACCTCGAAGCGATATATGCATCCTCTACTAGTCTTCTGGAAGCTGTATGCAACTTGGCCAGACTCCGATCTAAGCGACTTGGGTTTGGTAAGTGCGTGATGAAGTCGTCAAATAATCAACGGACTAATGGACTAGTGCAATTTAGCTTCTATTGTAGTTACCCTGTCAATGCTTCGTAACCCATTGATCCAGCGGGCAACTTCGACGACGACGCAATACTCTACAATACGAGAACATATGAACTTCCATATTGCACGAGAGCTTCCATATGGTTATGGTGCAACTCTCAGTGGCCGAAACACGAACATCTTTTTCCTTACTTCGAATTTCAGCAAGATTGCCCAGTCTTACAGCAGCCGAGACGAAATCCGTGCTTATAACTCGTCCTGTGATAACTGCACAAGCACTGTACAGGTAAGTCTTCTTTCGGGCTCATTTTTAGTGCACTCAACAACTGATTCTGCTGCTGTTAGGGGTTTGGATTTGCGGTCAACTGCACTGAGAGGTCTCGTAGATTCGATATGAGTGCCGAAATTTCATCACCGGCGGCGTCGGCAGGAGGAGATTATCTTTTCCAGATAAACATCACTGAATACAGAGGGCTTGAAATATACTCCAGTAGAAACGGCTCACGATTACGGTTTACAACCCTCTGGAAAGCCACTCATGACTGCAGCGGCGATCTCAAAATCCAAACGTGTGATCTTACTGCTGGAATAACTGAATACCCTATTGTCACAGAAGGTGCAAAAGTGAAATTGCAAGGGACGTGGCATGACGATGTCTTCGTTGAGTCGAGGTTAGTCCTGCCCGATTTATATACAATATCTGAGACTAATCGAACTTCAACATTCAGACACATGATCCCTATGGGTGTGGGGAAATCCAACATATTGGGCGGATTCAGCAACATTCTTTCCTCCGTCTTCACGTCATACGCCTTTATGAAACGTACCACCACTTGGGGAACGGAGCTCCTTACTTTGGGCCTCCCAGCAACCCAGTACATGTCGTTAAACGGCAGTGAGCCATCATGCATGGACACGTGGACCAACCCGATGGAGGACATAATTCAGGCTGCTAGAGAAATATCTTTCAGGGCGAGCATGCAATATGCACACGAAAACACCACCAACAGTCAGACTACTGTGTTTGAAAAAAACAGAATGCAGTCGGTTTTCGAGACGGACTACAGCAAAATGGCCATCGCACTCTTAGTATCTATGGCTGGCATGCTGGCCACTCTGCCGCTTTTTTGGGGATTTTGGGAGCTTGGACGCCGTGTATCGCTGAATCCATTCGAAGTAGTAATTGCGTTCTTGGGCATGTCGGAGACGCATCCTGTGATGGGTAAAATTGATCCGAATATGAATGTCGGCAACATCTTGAAATCGACTGAGTCAATTGGCCCAGTCAGATATGGGGCATGGCATGTCAACGGAAGGCCCCGACTTGGTTTCGCCCAGGCTGAAGTTGTACGAAGTCCAAAGGATTCTGAGAGGTTTATCTACTAGAATTTCTAGCTTATGATCTATTGATACTCTTATTTCCGAGTCAGGCAACATTTCAAACGGCCTCCACACAAAGAGCCTCACAGTAGCGCTAGTCTCATGTTGACGATTTGAAGCGGCAACAATATTGCAATGTCCTGATTGCGCCGTTGCACATATATGAAGAACTCCCCGTGCATCCGTTGCATCCACTGTGCTGTAGTACCGCACAGCAATGTAGAGCACTGCGTCTTAGTAATGTCAAATTAACAGAATCCGCCCCGAGATGGAAGATAATTCGTCCATAGAGGCCGATAACAAAGCTCATGTGTATTAATATCTTTTCAATATATAGGCTACTAATAGTCTTTTACTAATAATAATTATATAACATATATGAGGGCATTTACTTTTATTAAATTACTTTAAAAGTTACTTTAGTGTAACAATATTAATAGCTAAAACTTATTTTATAGCTACTATTACTAAATGGAGAGGCTTATTAAAGAGGTAAGTGTGTTATTTAGTTAGATAGAGATATTTTAGCTCTGGTTCTATACTACTGCTAAAGACATATAAGACCAGTACCTTGTTTACTCTTAGGTGTCTTTAATGAAAAAGGAAAACAACTAATAAGAATAGAAAAAATTTCAGGGGCCGTAACGATTTAGATGAAGGACCTGGTATTTAAGTACAATCTATAAGTTAGTAAGCTAAGCTATCGATTTATAACATCCCTTTGCCCATTTCAGTGCCCTTTACCCATTTCCCATTAGCCGGACGTCCTCCACGCAGTCGAGTCAGTGCCAAGCCGTCTTGAATGGGAGCGAAGAGCGGCAGCCCCGTCTTAGCGATACCGTACTCACGAATCACCGCTTGGCCTCGAGGCGACACAAGGTACATAAAGAAATGTTGTACCTGAGGGTTATCCACCTTTGGTGAGAACAAAGCATAGCAACTGTTCATCAGTATGTCATCCGGCTGCGTCGGTTCAAAGAAAATCGTCGAATTAATTATGTTGCCGAGGCCTGTTTGTCGTAAAACGGTTGATCGATCAGTCAAGAAGTAGGCACCCGCTGTATCAGCCGCTCCAAGAGCCTCTGATGGGGATAGCACGCTTGTTTTGCACCATGATGACTTGTCATTCCATGGTGTTCGACTGGTCAGAGACCAGATAGCGCGCTCTTTCCACATTGTGGCAGAAAGGTCCGCACGACTATGGAAAAGGGAACCTGTGACCGCGATTCTCTCGAAAGCATCAGCTAATGAAGTTGCGGATGCCAGCCCTGCAGGATCTGAGAGAGGTCCTGCGAGACAAAAGTGGTCGTGGAACACGCATCCAGCCGTATATGACCATCCCTCCGTTTCTGCCACACTTTCTTGGTCGCGCTCATAAGTCAAGGCAGAGTCAATAAACCCGTTCAACAGTGCTAGCTGCGTGTTTCGCGAGTGATTGCACACCCAGGCAATTCTACCATCTTTGTCTCGAGACTTCAAGTAGTCCTGGGCAAGTTCCTTGATCAAGCCAGTGGCACCTGCACCGCCATTTCTACAGGCATTGTCAGCAGCGGTGGTATGTCAGACGAGTAGAGATATGTTAACCTACCCAATTCGAAGCAGAACATCTCCACTTTTGCCGTATACTTCCAGAGGTGTTGGATCAATCTCTCCGTGTGAGACAATGGCAGTCGTGTGTGTTGGCATGACTTCAGGACAATGAGGTATAGGTTTGTAGCAGCTACTGACAAGGCCATTTATGATGAAGTAGTGAAGATCAGGCGGGCGATGACGGGGGAGGCTGTAGAGTGTTCTGCTATTGGCTAAGAAAATGCTTCCCTGCAATCTGCGAACCCCAGCCACTAAGAGGGAAATCGCTGACTGTATCAAAGACAAAAAGGTTCACTTAGATCGTATGCAAGTAATTTATTTCTTAAGGCCATTGGCCAAAGATATACCGATGTACTCTGTGGCTTTGAAAAGGCATCCTGATTCTCCACGAGGACTGAGCATCAACACTGTCTCGGTATTGATATGGCCAGTGACGCGGATTTCTGCTACCCTCAACAATTGTTACCTGTTTCATCCCTTGTAGTTCTCAATATGATTTAGGAGAGTAAATCTCTCCCCAACTTTCCAGAAACCCGTCAGTCCATCCAATCACAGCGCCTCGCACACCATACGGAGTGAGATGAGCAATGCATGTAACACTCTTTTCCAAGCCCTTCTGGTACTCATATACCGTTACGCTCTGGTCAACCTTCTTCGGCAAGTGCTGACATTGGAAAACTCCAACTATAATCAGAACAATCAGAACAATGTTGCCAGTAAACATCGTGAACCAAGGCCTCTTCATTTTGGCGCCCCTCCATCGCTTGGTACCGCTGACAAGTAGCAGTATCACTAGGTCAAATACCTCAAAAACGATTGATAGAGAGATGATAATTATGGACGCTGTGAGCCAGGTATACTGCTCATAGCCTTTGAGCGTGATACAGCCTATGCCTTGGCTGGACGAGGGGGTGACGTTGTAGAGTTGACATCCAGACTCAACGGCGAGGGCCCTAGTGAATTGGGTGCTGCACCAGTCTGCCGTGACGTTCTTGTTCTGAGATCCGATGGCGGCCATCGCAAGGCCGAATATCTGTATGGCAAGCAGAAGGGTTCCAAGTAGGACGGCGAGAAAGACGATCCAAGCTCGACCTGCAAGGTCTGTGCTTCCATTTGTTTGTTGATCATCTGTTGTGGCTCTGTTGTCGCGCTGAGTCTTCCTCCTGAACACCGTAGGTAGGGCTTGCAGTAGCGGTCGAAAGCCATTCTCTTCAACGATTAAAAACGCAAGCTGCATCATGGCCCCAATATCAAGCACGACAAATATCGGCATCCATACAAGGACTGACTCGGGTTGAATGCTATTGGTGTATGCCTGGAGTTGAAACCAGACTGTGATGATAGCTAGGATGATCGACAAGGCCTGCACTTTCTCCCAGCGATGGACTCTGATGAGTGTGATGGGGAAATGAAGAAGAAACCAGGCAAGGGTGTACGGCCAAGGGAGGATTGATCCTGCATCGTCGGGTCTGATATAAGACGAGAGTTCCACACATGGTTCACTCTTAGTCCAGGATTCGTAGAAGTCTCCAATTGTCAACCCTAGGTTTGGATGACCGACCTGCGTTGCATTGTTTAAACAGAATTTGCGGTCCATCATGAGCTGAATTATTATAAATGAGACTGATAGAGGGACATGAGCAGTCTAGAAGAGTGACGAATACAGCACTGGTCTTTATACTTAGGTGCCTCATACTATATTGTCTAACCGCCGGTATGTAGACTTTGCTCCAGACCAGAATTCTCGGACAGTGAAATTAAATCTGCACCAATAGCCTATAACATTATGCAGGGCGCTTTTCATTTACCAAGTATATAATGCCGCCACATTGATTCCTATAGGCTCGGACAAGCCAAGCTGAACAAAGTGCACTTGTGGCGCTTTCACAATGGGGGGTCATTTTTACACGTCGATGTCTCGCTCAGCCATTAGGCTGACTTGACATTAGACATAGCTGGAAGTCCACGTCAGCATGTTCCAGCCGTGATCCAGACATCAGCTGTTGATGCAGTCTGCCTTGCAAGGTGGTTTCAGCAATAGTGGCAACAGTTAAGTAATAGCCTACTCTGTTTTAATTCACACGTATTGCAAGATAATTCCAGTGCATATTTACAGCAGATAAGGAGGTTTGTAGCTGCAGTACAATGTTAAAAACTGAGATGCTTGACGTCATTTACTCTATGCCTCCGATCTGGTTCTAGTTGCATAGATATATATCCCTCATTCATAAAGTAAACGTTTCTTTCAGTAGTGTTTATATCTACCGAATGCTAACTGATGTTTGATATACAGGATGTTTAAGTCACCAATCGTCATGTTAATGTATGTTTGGGACGACTATCCGTTTCCAACTCTTGTGTCCGTCCATAAGATGGGAAGTCGCTGACTCGCCGCACGGTCATGTCCCTCGGGGACATTCCGCGGGCACTCTGAGCGGCATCAGGTTCAACAACTAACAAGGATTCTGACTAATGCTACCGTGACAATGAATCCTACCCCGACCAAAGAGAATGCGGGGTTCAATGGATATGAGGTGGGACCTCGCTTTTAGGAACTTCACCCGATCCAAGCACGACGCCTTATTACAAAACTAAACATCCATGAACCGACAAAAGTACTATTGCATGGCCTGAATCAGAGTGAAGTTAGAATGCTGTCGATCTTTGCCTGATGCCACTTCTCCACGATATGGGCAAATGGGGCTCGAAATAATATAAATAATGCCAAGATATAACTTCAGACAGAGAGGCTGTAATTAATTATACGACAGAGTCATTCTCTGAGCAGCATCTGAAATCACCTAAGATGGCGACGAAAGCTCTTGCAACTTGGGCTCTGGCCCTCCAGTTCGGAAATCTGACCACACCTGTCGTCGACATGGCTGTCAAGAGTATCTATAACTGGGCGGGCTGCGCTATCGGTGGTTATGCTCTTCCTCCCGCCAGCGTTGCCCTCGAGGCTATGTCTCCTTTTGTTGGGGCTGATGGAAACTCGTCCATTTTTGCGACTGGCGACTATGTTGATATGAAGACAGCTGCTCTCATCAATGGAATCGCCTCCCACGCTGATGATTACGATGATACGCACCTCGATACTCCTGTTCATCCCTCTGGTCCCGTGGCTTCTGCTCTATTTGCCGTGGCAGAGTGGTTGGGCCCCGTGTCAGGCCAGGACTTCTTGACAGCATTTATCGCCGGAGTCGAAGCCGAGTGCAAGCTCGGAGTTTCTGTCTTTCCCGAACATTACAATGTTGGATGGCGTAGGTTTCCACTAGTGCGCCTTGAGATAAGAGGTTACTGACTAATGCTTGACAGATATTACCAGCACGACAGGCTCCATCGGTGCTGCGGTGGCTGTTGGCAAGCTGCTTGATCTTGACACAAAGCAAATGCAAAGAGCCATCAGCATAGCTTCCGTCCAAGTCATTGGAATGCATGAGTCATTTGGCACAGATACCAAGCCCTTCCATGTTGGAGCTGCTGCACAAGCCGGTCTCACCTCAGCACTACTCGCAAAGAACGGGTTCGGAGGCTCCCTCAAGGGCTTGGAAGCTGAACGAGGCTGGTCTCACGTAATTAGTACTCGCCAGAACCTGACAGCCGAGTTCTCTACCTTTGGAGAGGTCTGGGAGGTTACCAAAAATCTGTTCAAGCCTTATCCTTGCGACAGAATCGTTCACGCTGCCATCGATGGCTGGATTGAGATCCATAACCAAGCAGAAAAGAAGAATCTCGATATCAACAAAATCACAAACGTCACCGCTCGTTGCGCGCCTCGCGTGCTCTTCTTGACGGACGATCCCAACCCTGAGACAGGTCTTGCAGGCAAATTCAGCGTATACCACGCAGCAGCAGTGGCGCTCCTATATGGTGAGGCCACGCCGGTCCAGTTCACCGATGCAGCCGTACAGAACAAGACTGTCATCAGCCTACGTGACAAGGTGTCCGTGAAAAGCGACGAAAATGTCAATGAACATGAGGCGTTTGTTGCAGTTGAGTTTGAAGGCGGCGAGAAGCTTGAAGTTCATATCAAACATGCCCTTGGAAGCTATGAGAACCCTCTTTCCGAAAGGTTCCTCCAAACTAAGTTTCTGGAACACGTCGGTAATCAGATTGGCGAGTCAAGGGCAAAAAAGGCTTTGAAGGCGTTTGCGGGCATTGCAAACTCAACTGATGTGGCGAAGATTGCGCGGGATTTCAAGAAGTGAAACGTGTAAGGTTGCTGATGAATTGCGTATCACGCAGTTGGGTGCCTGAGTATTAATACGTACGGGGACGAGTGGATGGGCTATATACGCGAAGATAGCCTAGGTTAGAAAGTATTACACTTGAACATCGTTTCTCAGCAACATAACATCGAATCAGTAGCTGTCCCAATGTTCAATGAAGCTTGTATAATCCTTTGTCAAGATAATATCCAGAGTTCAAGACGAATCGCCTATGATAGTCAAATGAATATATTGTGACTTTGAACAGGTCGACCACTTGACCAGCATGTATTAACTGAATACCTCCACTTCTCTGACGGAATATAAAGCCACTAAGATCTTCAAAGTGGTTATGTGCCATGGAATCAAGACAGTCCTGTAACAAAGCCTGTTACTTTGTCTAAGTACGCAGTACGAGCATCATTAAATGTGTCACCTTCAAACCCTAAGTAGTCCTATCGGAAGAAGGAACAACTCATGGAATATAGAGTTCGATCAGATGAAAATACATTGTTCCATCAACCTAGCTACCACAGGCTGGTAGCAGGATATGCTACTCTGGCCATCATTCAATTTACAGAACATATCTGAAGTCCTTGTTCTCGAATTCGGTCTGGTCTCTCATTCCAGCCTCGTTACTCCTCTCCTTGTTGGGAGGTCCGTATGTCTTGTTTCGGTGTTTGTTGATGAGGAACATGTAGACTGTCGCCACGGTGTTAGTAATATGGAGATGGTTTGGCAGAAATCAAACTTACCCAGCAGTCCAAGGTGGCAGCAGAACTTGATGGCGTATCCTACCAGTAGTCCAATAGTGGCACCGGTGAAGTCAGGAGCTTCCGACTTCTTGACGACAAAGGGACCCGCAAAGTTACCCCAACAGTAAGCCGAACTAGTAAGTCATGTTAGAAAGGTCCAGTGAATTAGACTATGTGACACTTACAAGACAAGGGCGCTGGCGAGGGAACGATGAGTGTAGCCAGCCATGTTGGAGGAAATGGTGGTCAGAGACACGGTGAAACCAACAGATTGGGTGTTGACGAGCCAAAAGCAGACAAGTCTGCCCCAAGTATTCTCTCTGGGGAGATAAGCCATGCATGCGGCAGAGATGGTGCAGATCATGTTCGCAACGGTTGCAGTGAGAAGACGAGCTGTGAATCAGTTAACTATTGATCTTGGCACTAGATGAGGGTTCGACTAACAGTTCGGAACATTGAGAATGATGCTGCCGCCGATAAGTAAGCCGATGATTTGGACAGCGTCACCGACAGACTTGAGCTGAGTAGTCCTGGTAGTGCTAAAGCCCATATCACGAATGATTATAGTGGAGAACGAGTTCACGACACCATTGGGGATGGCACTATGAAGGATGTTAGGTTAGCCAAGCAACGACCATCGTGATGACAAGGTTTAGACATACGCAGCGAATACTGATACAAAGATCAAAAGTGTCTTGGGGTCTGTAAATCCAAGGGCAACCTGACTTTTGTCAAAGGCCTTGTTCTTGATGCCGGTCTCGTTGCCTGCAACTCGTTTGACTGCGATCAAGCGCTCGCGGTGGTTGAGAAATCTTGCATTTGAGGGTGAATCAGGGAGGAGGAACCAGATGACAAAAGCCCAGAGGCAGGTGGCACCGCCGAGCTGTGCGATATGTCAGTCAGTGTCTGATCGCTGAGTTTCGGGGGTGAGGTGCAACGTACAATATGAAAGATGAGCTCCCAGCGCTCGGGTTTGAGGTCGATGGGAAGTTTGGAAACGCCCAGGGAAATATACGAGCCAACCTAAGGAATAGATTGTCAGAGTCCCCTTGGGTATTGCCAAGCACCATGGATGTAACTTACGATACCACCCCAGCCGAGTGACGAGTACCAGATACACTGACGAAGAGGGATTTCTCGTCTAGTGTACCAAAAGCCCGTCATGAGGGTCAAGCCGGGTGTAACAGCGGCCTCGAAGACGCCCATGATGAATCTTACGGCCAAAGCACTCGAGTAGTCGCGGCTCTGCGTCATGATTATAACCATCAGACCCCAGAGAAAGACGCTGATGGCCATGACTTTCTGCGCAGGAAAGCGACCAATCAACCATCCACATGGGTATTGTCCGAAGAAGTAACCAGCATAGACCACTGAAGCACCACCATTAACACTATTCAACTCGCGAGGGTATTGAAGGAGACTGACTTGCTGAGAGATAATTAAACTGGTTTCCTTTCAGACCCAGGGCCTCCTGGTATCCGAAGAGATTGGCATAGTTGAGCGAGGTCTTGTCCATAAATTGGAGGGCTTGCGTGACGAGGAACATGGGAAGTATAATTAGGTCGAGCTTCCAGCGGAGTTTCTTAGCCTAGAATTGTATCAGTAAACGTCGTGGTTATGGAAGAGGAGTATTTGGCGAACCTCGGCATCTGAGAATTCAATATCTCGAGCCTCAAGATACTGTTCATAACCGACAGCATTTTCGCGCTCGTTCTCATTCATGTCCAGCCGACTGCCTTTGAGCTCCGAGTTTTCAAGGGCCTCAACACTGGGACGCGTTTCGATGTTGGACTTGTTCAAGTCTGCCATTGTGGTTGACTGTCTTGCGGTGTAAAGGGATGGAAGGAAGAGAAGATGGGTTGACACAGTTGGGGATGAGCTGGACAAGGGGAAGTTGGGGTAGTATTTAAGAGACGCATGGTTGGATAGATTAAAAGTCTTTTAGACGATCTGGCGTAGCACAAGCCCATGACTTCTCCACCTTTACCCCATGGGGGTTGGTACATCTCCGCCTCCGGAGTGGCCAATAGCATGGATAGAGGCAAGTTTTGACCCCATCAAGTTCCCCGCGGCGACTCTCCACGGTTATAAACCGATCATTGAAAGACTATGCCGGTGCGTGCCACGAGGCACAGGCTCTCATTCATGACTATACACTACCTCCAATGAAACTGTACTATTGAAAGCAGCTAACAACTTGTATCTCAACTTCAACTCTCTATTTCTATTTTTCATTACCACATCATGGGCCAATCATCTTCAGATCAATCTAGCAGCGACACCTACCTGGCCAAGCCAAGTGGTAGCTGTTGTCTCAAAGGCACCATTCATCAGGGCGAATCTAGAGGCACTTGGGAGACCATTGCCGACGTTGAGACTTACATCTCAAAGCCCAACCCTGAGAAAGAAAATGGAAATATACTCCTCTACTTTCCAGATGTATGGGGCATGTTCCCGAATGGGTTACTGGTCATGGACGCTTTCGCCGATGCAGGGTACTTAGTCGTTGGTCTGGACTACTTTCGTGGGGTACGGTCATAACTCTTTATGCACTACGTGGATGAATACGCTATTGACAATCTGACCTAGGACCCTGTTTGGAAGCACCGGAAAGACCGCCATGCACAAAATCCAGACTTCGATTATGAGGCCTGGAAGCGGAAGCATACCGCATTCGCCGACGAGGCAGTTCCCAAATGGGTTGCCGCTGTGAAGAAGGCCTACGGCACAAGCACAGCAAAGTTTGCTTGTGTTGGCTACTGCTTTGGAGCGCCGTATGTCTGTAATGAACTGAAAGGCAATACTGTGACAGTTGGGGCATTTGCACATCCGGCATTCCTCAAAGAACATCATTTTACCGACCTCAAGAGTAAGCGGAAGATGAAAGAAATGTGGAAAAACTGACGGATGGCTGACTACATATATACAGAGCCTTTGTTTCTCTCATGTTCAGAAATTGATCACACGTTCGATGTTCCTTCGCGACGACGGGCGTTGGACATTTTACAAGATAAGAAGAAGATCTTTCATTACCAGGTCTTTTCTGGTGTTGAGCACGGATTTGCTCTCAGAGGAGACCCAAAGGATCCTTACCAACGTGAGTTACATTATCTCTGTCGACCTTGGATGAGTTGTGCTAATGCGGGTGTAGGCTGGGTAAAGGAACAGAGTCTCACGGGCATTGTAGCATGGTTCGATTACTGGTTATCGCAATAAATACTACTGCTGAATAAACAAACAGTTGAGATAAGAAATGGATTACAAGCTCATGCCTATGATCACGTACAGACACCAAGCTTTAACTGTACTAGATGTGTTTTCCATCAATCTGGTATTCATCTCTACAGGGTAACTATACCGTCAGCTGGAGGTATTATCGACAAATAAAACCCAAGACATGCTCGGTGAGGATAATGATTTACAAAGATTGGTGATACCAGAGATAATTGAATGATGCTTTCAATAAAGTCCTGTGCTGTCCGAAATACGGTATGAGTTGATGCATTAAAAAAAAAGAAAAAGAAAAAAAAAAGCGCTGAAAGCAGTAATCATCAGACCCAGCGGACGGGGAACCCGAACTCATTCATCCCCACCATCCATTACTGTAACTTCGGTAAACTAACGCCACCCACTTGGAGAATTCGGCGATTGCCCGCGCTGCGTCTCCGGTGGGGTATCGCCCTGTGGAACCTGGCAATCGGCCGAAGTAAATACAAATGAGACGTGTTTTGGTCGACAAGAATGGTATATAGATTGAACGAAGAATAACAAATTCTATATGAGATATCCGAAGCAACAACAATACTACTCATCTCACTCTTGAGCATCACCTACTTTCATAATGACACCACCACGAGGCTTCGACTTCACTGGCGATGTGGCCATTGTCACAGGAGCTGGCTCCCGCATGGATGGCAAGTTCCCGCAAGCGTCACATCTCTTATTTCCATCGTGCTAACCCCTACCATAGGCGAGATTGGCAATGGCCGTGCGGCTGCCATCCTTCTTGCCCGTCACGGTGCCAAGGTCGCCTTGATTGACTTCAACGTGGACTGGGCCAAGGAGACGAAGCGAATGATTGACGAGGAGGGTGGTATTTCCGAGGTTATCCAAGCCGATGTGACACAAGAAGAGTCGTGCAAGAATGCTGTTGATAAAACGGTGGAAATGTGGGGAGCTCTTCACATTCTTGTCAATATCGGTACGTAAAAGTATTCCTCGTAATGGTGGTATCCTTTCACTAACCGGGACATAGTCGGCGTGGGCGGGGCGATCGGTGATGCTACCACGATCAACCTGGATGCTTGGGAGAGAGACTTTCGCATCAATGTCACTAGCATGGTGATGATGAGTCGACACGCTATTCCCGAGATGAGAAAGCAGGGTCGAGGATCCATTGTTAACATGTCCTCTGTGAGCGGATGTAAGATACCATACCCGATCCAAATTGCAACTCCATCAGGCTAATGAGAGATGCTGCAGTACTTGGCGGAAACCCCAGCTTGCTCTATCCTACCACTAAGGGAGCCATCATTCAAATGACGCGTGCCATGGCTGCTCACCATGGGCGTGAGAACATCCGCGTCAACTGCGTTGCTCCCGGCATGGTCTTTACACCCATGACAAGAGGGCGTGGCATGACAGATGAAATGAGGCAAGCCCGAATTAACCAGAACTTGATGAAGAAGGAGGGAACTGGATGGGATGTCGGCTACGGTAAGTCTACACAGCAAACCTTTGTGCTTGTAGCGACGCTTACAATATTCAGCTATCTTGTTCTTGGCTAGTAAAGAAGCTGGCTGGATTACAGGTCTTATCATGCCCGTCGACGGAGGAGTAAGTCTCACTACACTACACAACTGCGTCCACTGTCACTAACGAGCTACTGCAGACAACAGCTGGTAAAGCCGATAGACCGGCTCTAAAGGCTGACACATTGGCTGCGGAAAATACTGGCGTTCAGAACTGATATCCATGTTAGGACTAGAGGGGTAGAAATTGAGCATCAATTCTTTTCACTTGATTCCACATTGATCGTTATTTGGGACATTCCACTACATATTTTAACGCGACTCCAAGGCTTGTTCTAGCTTAAAGAATCTGCCATTCATAAGTCTCACTCATAGCAAAACCGCCACGTCAGTACCTACTCCGGTGGCTATCTCATAATCTCATCCAAGTCGATCTGTAGCTCAGGATAACAGTCCAATGAAGCCATTGCATCCATACTCATGCTATTGATATACGCGCCCATATCAAAGTCGTTCGGACTCACAGGATCCAGGTATGGAAACGCAGGGATGTAGCTGTTAATAGTGGCAAAGACGGCATTGTCGGATAACGATTGATCGGGTGTTGTTCGCTGAACGGGAGCTCGTTTCAGACCTTTCACAATGATGTGTAGGCTCCGTTCAAGAAGGGGACACTTTGCCATGCCTCGGTTGAGTGCTCTTAAAAAGGTCTGCATGGTGGGGTGTGTTGCCCCGTCGTTGTTCTTAGCGTCTTCGAGTACAGCTGATGCACCCGTGTAAATACAGTAGCCCATGAGATAGGTGATGTTTTCGAACCCAAAGGTTGATTCCAGCATTAGCAGTAGCTTCTCCATGCTCTGGGCTGCGTTCATGCAAACTTGATAATAGCTTGGGACAGACCAGAACGGACGATGCGCTAGGATGACTGTAGTGAAGTAGAGTATACTGTTTGGACTCGTCAGCAACGCAACTTAGGGACACGTAATATAATAGTGTTATGCACGTACTTCTGTGAGATTATGTGTGGAGGTGGACAGTTTGGGGGCAAGTTCTCAGGATCATATCGTAGATGAGCTGGTGACTCAGCTCGCCAAGTATCCAGGCGAACCTTGATATCGTTCAAAGACGACTCAGTGATGGCCCTACTTCGTTTTGAGTATAGTTGAACGATGATATCGTTGATTATAACCGATAGCTTGCATGAGTTTGCAAAACATGAGACCGCATGACTTTTCATTACTGGATATTGGCTGGGGCCAAGTCGGGTTAATGGTGAAGTATCCTCATGATAGGGTGACCAAATTTCAGATTCCGCTGTGTCGTCCACTGAAAAGGGCATCAGTATATGCAACATAGTCAACCACGAGGAGGTGCTTACTGAAGTCGATGGGGCCCTGAGGTAGCTCTATCACTGCAGGTAGTCTTCCCGTATATAAGCTGATAGCTCTGCGATGAATCGTGTCAACGAGGCACTCCCTAGCCGTAGGTAAGATAAACTCACTTATCCCAAAAGTAACAACTCCAAAACAGCCTCTTGCGGATTTCCAGGTCCACTGGATCAAGTCCTTTCAGATCGGCAATATCTGGCCCATTGTGCTGCAGCCCAAGATCGGCCGACATTCTGAATGCCATCCCACTATACAACCAAGCCTGCGATATAGCCCCTTGAGCTAGTTCTCGGGCACTGAGTTGGAGGAGGGCTTGGATAGTGGGTATGGAGCTGGGTTTTTGTATCTCTTCACCGAGGAGGAGTCGAACACGGGAGAATAAGAGTTGCGCATGGGTGCCGTCATGATACTTGGAGGCATGTGCGCATAGGACGAGAAGAAGTAAGTCAGAATAATAACGGCCACCGGTGGTCATATCCCCTAAATGCATTTATAATTAGCTATGAGTGACAACAGTAAGCTACGTGGCAGTACACACGCATGAACGCTGGTCTGTATACCCACATGAACATGGGAGCAACCCATGTCCAATGTAGATGAAGCAACTTGGCCATGACCTGACGGGACAGTCCAAGCTGAAGAGCGGCATTTCCCAAAGCAAACTCTTCCCAAATGGTAGATTCCCGTGCTCGCGACAACAGATAAGCGCGCACATCGGTCCTCTTTGAGCCATCGCCAAGGCTCAAGGAATTCGTGGATGGCGAGGCCAGTCCAAGAGGCTCGTGAACAGCAGACGTCGGCCCGTAGTAGCAGATCTTTCCATGTTCGTCCACGCTGAGATCAATAGCCAATGGTTCTTGGGGCATACTATCTATGGGTGCTGTCGGTCGAGGGGCATCTTGTTGGTGTCTAGAGCGGTTTAGGTCTGCCGTGGGTGAAGAATTCGACGCAGCTGGTTCTACGGTGTGTCCTGACAGTGGTATTTGACTTGCAATGGCTCGGGCTGCGGCGGGGGGCGAACCCAGTGCGACGCTTTCAGCAGCAGGCAGGCCAATGTCCTGTTGATGATTGATGGATAAATCTGCGCTCTGAAGACGCTCAATAGTCTCTTCAGCTTCCTGAAGTCTTCTGGCCATGGCCACGACCTGAGAGAGCGCCGGCGGTTTGTCATAGTGACATTCGACATGGTAGACTTCGCATGTTTTGCAGGTTGGTTGGCTGCCTTCACACCGAACCTATGGTGAAAAGAGTCAGCCAGGGGTAATCAAGATGAAAGAGCATTTTATGAATAGTTCTCACCTTCTTGGCACGACAATTGGCACATGTCAATCCTCGAGCTTTTCTCGAGAGACGCTGTTTCTTGGAGCGGCCTATACCAGTAGGACCCTGCGCCCCAGATCCTTGCTCATCATTGGTCTTCATGGCTCCAGGGGGGACGGATCAGTAAATGGGAAGCGCGCAGATGAAGGCAGAAAAATGAAAACGGACGCTGGACTCGTTGACGCACTTTGAAGATGAGGGGATGATGGATGCGATTGGTTCAGCCAGTCTCCGCGGCGTAATTTTGCGGGGAGTGCGGAGTTGGAGATAGCCTACATACATACTTCAAGTAAGCCATGATGCAACGAAGCAGTATCATTTTTCTAATAAACCTTTGTATCCCACTTCTTATTCTCAAATACTCATACATTAGTTCTGTCGTTGATCCCAAGTCATCATGAGAATCCCTTACGTTCCCAACCCTCCCCCAACCTCCTCCGCCGAAGAGGATGCCATAGTGGCGGCCATTGCGGCCCGCCGTCATCCCCGCCCAATCCAGCCCCTCGACTTAGCATTGCTCCATTCCCCTCATGTCGCGGCTGGTTGGAATTCTTTTGTGGGGGCCGTTCGCACCAAGACATCACTCGCCGACGACTTGAGAGAGCTTGCCATTTGTCGCATCGCCGTCGTCAACAGAGCCTGGTACGAATGGATGCACCATGCTCCATTGGCCGTAAACAATGGTGTTACGTCTGAGTCAATGAATGAGATTCTGAGAGACGAGGCTCTGCTCAAGAGCGCACGGCCAGAAGGATTTACGGAGAAACAGTGGGCAGTCTGTGTTGTAGCAGACGAAATGACGAGAAATGTCCAAGTCAAAGATGAGACTTTTGATTGGCTCAAGACCCTTACTAGCCACCAAGAAGTAGTAGAGGTTGTTGCAACGGTATGCCGAACTAAGATCCATTAAGATTAAATCTAACAGGACTTTGCTTAGGTTGCATGTTACAACTGTGTAAGCCGTTTTCTTGTAGCTCTAGACGGTAAGTTTACTACTTTTTCCCTAAACCATTGACCTCATCCTCTTTCGTCTCGGATCTGGCATTAACACATCACATTAGTGGGAGAGAGAAACGGCACCAATCCGACACCTCTGCCGAAGCAGACATAAGAAGAGATATTTAATACACGAAAAGATATCAACTTTCATTCATAAATGAATAAATCATAATATAATACAACTTTCATAATTAGTTTCTTACGATACATACCTATGAAGTGTCATTGTAATATCTTAGTCTGCGTAAAATGAAGTAGCGTAAAGTTCTACAATGACCATGTACTGTAAATTTTGTTCGCCTGGAATCTTGAACATTGTAGCCTTACTAAATGCCCCCAAGGAAATTCTCGTCTAGGTGAATATGTAAAGTTTATTTTGTTCCCTCTCGCGTTATGCACTAGGGATTGAGGTCATGCTACGATTGGCCGTCAATCTTTGTTAAGACTGCATTCACATGTGCCGCTGTAAAAGCATATGCATCATTGAGCAACCCTTGACGTTCATCGGTATTAATTTATCTTTCCTTCAGCTAAATCACAGCCTCAGTAGTACACATAACAATCACTATACAGGTTTTGGCACCAACGCAGCGCGGGAATCCGGAAAGGTGTACTCAATAGAATAATACTTAAGTGCTGTTGTGAAGGCCTATGCTAAGATATAACAGCCATATGTACATATACCCGACAGACCTAGTCAAGCCAAGTCGCTTCATAAGGCGTACCGTTGTCAGGGTATCGCAGAGAAGCGACAGCATCGAGGGTGTGACTCGACGGGGTCCAGCCGAGAATGAACATCCAACCTTCAGACGTATCACTCAGATACATGTAGTCTGTGATACCTTTGGGATCACTGTTCGTCTCATCTTGCCACGGAGCCACGCGCAAGCCACCAGCAGAGCCGAGCGTCACAGGCGCCTCGTAGAATGCTACAGCCTTCTCCTGCTTCAAGAGTCCAGCATCATCTAGAGCAAACGCCGCCACATATCCGTTCGCCTCTGTGTTGTTCCAGCTACGAGTGCTGGTGAAGAGATACTTGCCGTCTCGTGACATTTGGACTGTATTGCTGCGGAAGGTGAAGACGCCTCGCACATCTACTATTGTAAGCCTGGTTCTTCCATGACGTATGGAGAGGGGGAAGTAGCTCACCGTCTGGGATAGCACTGCCTCGTTGCACATGTTCAAGTCGAGTGTCTAGGACCTTGTAGACGTCCAACCATTGGTCTGAAAGGTTAGAAAGAATCCGATCGTTGAACAAAAGGTTTCAACTTACTGTGCTCAGTCATCTGTAGAGCTTATTAGTATTGTTTATACTTAGATCAATTCATGACAAAAACGGCTTACTACATAGAGGAGTTTTCCATCCTTGCTAGAATACGAGTTTCGCGGTCCGTCACCTTCAGTAGGGCTGAGGTTTATCGACAAAGGTGTAGCAGTACCGTTTTTTGCAATGTCATACATAAAGATCGAGTTCGTACCGCTGGCTTGCATAAGTTACTGCAGTTGGATGCGACTAGCTTTTGTACTCACAGGTGTGGAACAAAGCCCTTTCCATTAACATTAATGTCGAAGGCATGAGCGCCGTAAAGCTTTAGGTTGATTGTTAGCATTGGCACAGTACGAGCGACCAGATCATGTTTTGAACCTACCACAGCAGCCCTCGTCTTGTTCACGTTCACAATTTCTTCTTTGGGTACCATGTAAAGCTCTTCCACTTGCTTGCCGATGCTGCCGTCCTTGTTGAGATCATGGATGGCGGCGGTTGAACCACCAGAGGAGAAAGCCAAATTGCCATCATCAGAAAAGTAGCAAGACGAGGAAGCTATAGTCTTGTCAGCGGTCTCAAATCGTATTTATTCATAGTGACAAACTTACTGATATTGACAGTATCGAGATGGGTAAACTGATAGTTCTTGTCGACGGCCCATGAGAATAGCTGAGGGGGCTCGGACATAGCAGTAGCATAGACACGGTCTTTAGCGGCATTGGTGGTGACAAATTGATGAAGTCCAAAGCCAGGAACGGTAGAGTTGAGAGTCAAAGTCCGAGCGATTGTATCAAAAGCGAGAAGGAAAAGAGTCTTGTTTGTGTAAGACCCGGACACAAGATGGTGGACGGAGCTCCCGTAGGAACTGGCGAACTCGATAGCAGGCATATTGAAGAGGTTAGATCAGGATTTCCTGTTGATGAGCTGTTTCGCCTTTTGAATTGATCGTCGACAACGCACCGGCTTGGCCTGACTTATATAGCTCTGGCGAGAAAGCTACCCCGGATCGTATTTCACGAACCCACGGTCTTCGGGCCGCTACAAGAGCCTTCCCCGCATTATCGACCTGGGGTTTGTTGCTATTCCCCACAGAGTTTGCCTCAATTGTTCTGAAGCCGGGATCAAGGCAATGCATAGTTCATGGTTAGCAACGGATGGTGACCGCGGGTTTTTGCCGCGGAGACTTGGTCAAACTGTATGAGTCAGGCAATGCCACCTACGCAGTTATACTGCGTCATGAAATGAATTCGACGTTACTTCGTTTATTTATAATAAATTGTTCAATGACTATGTGACATTTCGGCGTGCTTGGCTGGTGGCCTGGTTGTATAGAAGAAACTTGGCGAGACCATGGAGATTCCGCGAGACCGCGACTCATTAGAAGCTCAGGGCGATGGCTTTAGCAAATTTGTTCGGAACTGCAACATGGGAGTTTTTTCATTCGTCCATTTAGATTACATCTATCATCCACTGCTGCAGGCGTCCTTCTTGTTATTCACTCCCCAAAGCTCCAAGGCGTTATCTTTAAAGAGCCTCTCTCGCAACCATTGTTTTCCTTCGGTCAGGTCTAGTAGATGAGATACCCAAGGTTTAACATCCAGCCCCTCAAACCGGGTATGAGGCCAATCAGAACCGAAGACAACTCGCTTCGGAGCTTGCTCAAAGAGCTCCAGAGTCACGGGGTCAAGGTCCTCCCAGATATCCGATTCAAGATGGCTTAGACGATACGCTCCCGAGATCTTGACCCATGTCGTCCCCGTTTTCAGAAGGCGCAGCAGAGGCCCGAACCCTTTGATCTTATAAGAGTCGATAGGCTCAGATGACTTTGGGAGTGAGGGGTCGCCGTAGTGGTCAAAAACAACACGCACACCTAGAGTTGGCAGGAAATCCTCTAGCTCTGTGATGCGCTCCATTTTGGTGTATAGTTGAAGCACCCAGTCGAAAGGCTTGATAAGATCGACATAGCTTTGAATTTGAGCCTTGAGCTCCCTAGAGGGGGTATCATCGCCGTACGTTACGAGATTGATTCTCACAGCACGGACGCCCTCACTGTCCCATCTTCGAATGTGCTCATGCGATGTGGTATTTGGATTGAATAAGGCAAGTCCCAGTGCACGTTCATTTCCAACAGCGCGCATGGAATCCAACATCAGAGTCAAATCATAGCCATGCGTTGCGATCTGAACGAAGAATACATGATCGCAGCCAATGCTGTTCTCGAAAATTGCATTTTCCCAAAGATTATGAACAGCGGGCTTGTAGGGGATATCTTCCACAGGAGGATAGCGCACCGGATCCATGATGTGGAGATGTGAGTCCCACGCCCCGGCCGGCATTCGAGGATCCGCAACAGATGAATTATTGCCTGCCCTTTGGGCAACTGACAGCGGGGGCGAAGGTGGGAGTGATGGGCTCATGGCTGCCGCGATGGTGCTGAAGAAATGTTCAAAATTAATGAAGAGAAGGTAAGTATGTGAGGATTTCATGGTAAAGCCAAAACAGATGCTCAGAAGGGTTGGAAGCACTACGAAGTGTTATATATCCGAGCGTACCCACCGATGAGACCAAAAAGGCTGGTCCTGGTTGCTAGGAATCTTTGGTCTTTAGCTGTGGGTTGCATAACTGGGGTCGAAATGTTGTGAAAAAGCTCTGCGGGGAATGTCCGAAATATCGCAGATGAATGCCCTTCGCTCTGTGCGAATATGAGAATAGCGAGTTGTAACAACTCCCTACCGGCAAGGGTAAATGTCAGCCATGGCTTAGCTCCGCGGGCATTGGCCGGGTTCTGAAATTGCAAATTCTTGTCTGAACCTAGAGAAGAAATGATCAAATTCAGACACGGCTTTTAAGAGCATATATGCTTCAGGGATTGTAACCCAGATGTGACAAATGTATTTTATGGCGTAGGTCAAGACAGTCGATTGAATTGACAAATGCTAGTTGTCGCTGTTTGAAGTCTTGGAATGCTGGCAGTATCATTACCCTGGAGCCATCTCTCGGTAATCTGAAAAAGTAGATATTCAGCCAGCACTGATCAAGCACATGAAACTTGTTAACTAAAGTTCACTGAGATTCAAGGTGATCAATCGTAAGTTTCAAGATACAATGAGGTTTCAAGGAGTGTAGCTGTATGACTTCTCTTGTTCTTCCAGCTCATAACACTAGTGGCTCTAAACAGGTGGTGAAGATGGGCTGGAGTCGCTCTGAGAAGTGGGGCCATGAAGGTGGTCAGCCTATATCCCTTTGGTTGAAGCTGAGTATTTCATTAATGCAAAATAACCCTAGCTCCATACTTGGGGTTAGTATGATGCAGGAGTGAAGAAGCCATAGGGTAAGCGGGCTCCTGCTAATCTTTCAGTCTAAATTTACCTTTCAAGATTGACCTAGGTACTAAGATTGCGGCACCTTAATGAGCCCTGTCACTTTTACGATTAGGTATAATAGATGCCGCGCTGCCAACGATGGCAAGTAACTGCCCCTACGCTCTTGTGAGATCATAGAAAGGTCCCAATCTCCATGTAGGCATTGCGTAAGTCACGTACATGTGATCCCGAACCTGAAAACTTCGTTATGGTTATACGTGGCAGCGCCTCATTGGTTGTTTCTGCCACCGGCACAGTCGATGACTGCCTGGCGTGTTTGCCATCAAACTCTGCCAACTCTTTATAAGCAAGTGTGTTCCTCGTGTACTCCTCACACCAAACTGGCAAGAAATGTAAGCACAAATCGAGAACCTCATTGAACTGAACACCGCGAATTTCTGCAGGGTCAGCCAAAATTGCACTAGTTATGATCCTGTGGGATATAATGCTAACACCTTTTATTCAAGATCGTGAACTCGTCCATCCGGTCGGCGATCTCTAAAGTTCCGGAGCCGAAAACATACATTGTGGCGATATAGTGGGACTCCTTCACCATATATTTCTACTCACCAACGAGCCACGTATTTTCTCTTGCACTCGCTTTGATCAACTTGAGCAACAACGTTCGGCAATGAGTTCACGGGCTAGGCAAAATGACGGCGATGCCTACTGTTGACCAATTGCCGTCTTTCATGGACACCGCCTCATATTTAGCAAACAACCGATTTCAATGTATTTGGTATTTACCTTATAAAAATAGATGCTGTATGGTTCAGATCACGCCAAAAGATAATCAAAGAGCGCTTCAGCGGGCGAAAGGTGTTTTGGAATCACGCCTCGCGGCGACATCAACGCTTCAAGACTTGGCGACAATTGCTGAGGATTGTTGCTGCACTCGCCACCACCGTAATAAAATTTGGGGAAGCGGTCTAGCACAGGAGTTGGCCAATCGATGGCAAAATGAGATACGAAATGATTTAGGTCTTACGACTGACGGAAGAAATCTAAGCGTGAAGATGGAGGACACGAAAACGTCAGTTCCCATCACATTTGCCAAACAGCAGGTTCAAAAAGAGGAAACATTGCTCTCAAAACTGCGATCAGCTATTGACCCTCTGGCATGTAAAACTGGATCTTTGTATTTTTACACCCATGCAGACGATGCCTTCGGTGGCATGATCAAGATAGGGTACACCAGCCGGACGATATATTCTCGACTACATGAATGGGCTGAATGTGGCAATGGCTATCCGAGACTCCTCTACTCTCTTTCCGGCGTGCGACATCCAGAACGTGTCGAGCTGTTGATACACTTCGAACTCGTGGAATGGTGGTATGCGATCAGATAAGGTTTGTGAAGCTATTTACACTTTCCACAAGGGCATCATAACTCCTTTGCCCACACATAACCTTTTTTTTTTTTTTTGCCCTGCCTAAACATAAGGTTTACGCACAGCATAAATACCTTCCTTACTTCCATCTAGCTTTTTTCCTCTTCCTTCCACCCACATTAACAAGACACACTACAGCCATACCTTATTAACAAGGTCAGTAAGTCCCTAGGGATAATTAAAAGTAAAGACCTAATATAGATAACAGCTATACCTCCTCAGTAATGCAACAATACCTCTTAATGCTTAGCTTATAGCTAAGATAAGCAACCCCAGTTACAATAGCAATACAATTAACCTTACCTAAGGGATATCTATACCCTTTAATAGCCTTAATAGTAATAAGAAGAGGAAGCTAAAAATATATCTCTCTTTTATTACCCTATGCAACTTAAATAATAAGCCTAACTTAAAGGTCTATGTAAGGATCTTCTATTTTACTTATACAGTTACTTGCATTAATAACCTATAAGCCTATAACCTAGACCTAGCAAGGGAGTATACAGTTACTGCTAAGTAAGAGTGCGAAGAATCGCACGTTTCTGGTACCAGTGGATGCAGGATGCCAACCCATATGACAGGCGCGGCCGCCTCAAAGCGCTTTGGGTGGGACATATCCAATTCTTGGTTCAGCATGATAATCCAATAACAGCCGCAGCAATGGTGCAAATTCAGAAAATAGAAGAAGGATCAGACGAAGTGTGCGAGTTTATCGACGACGAGGTGCTGCGCAAGAAACAAGACGCCGTAGTGAAGGAGGAAGTCGAAGAAGAATGATCAATTGAAACCGCAATATATCCTACTCAGTTATACACGACGGGAACGGGGCCCGCTTTGCCTTTGGAGGCCCGTGTCGCCCAAGCCAAATCTATTGAACACATTGTCCCGCCAATCCAGGGGTAGATCAGCACTTAGAACTTCTAGACCACAACACGAACTTCTGGTCTTACATAGCTCAATCGGGCACCTGTATGCCTGAGTAACTTGGAAATATATTTTTTCCCTCTCGCATCTGAATTCCTCTTGTGCTATGGGGCTCAGAATAAATGACCTTCGTGGCCGTCGGAGAGTAACTTGTAATAAACAATTAAGTTATTCTCGATCGGCAGGGTAAGTCCAACGTGGATTTGGATACTTACACCGTCCCCACCAGTGATCATCTCTACCACAATTGCGGCAGCGGCCCTGTTGCCTTCTTCTTCAACGCCTTCTAAAACAGTGTGTTTCGGTTCGCAACAGGCCGGAGATTTGCGACCGAATTTGTCACATCGATAGCAAAAAATGTCTTGTCCGCGAACGTGTGGTGGGGTAGATATGACTAGCGCTTGCTGACCAAGTCCTATAAACCTCTCCCTAACTTTGCTGTACTCATCATCGTGCGGTCCAAAATTAACCATATCAGAGTAGGTACGGGCGATAGCACACATATCTTCCGGGCCGTCCTCCCATGAGCGGCAGCGCGTAGCAGGAGATTTAGTGACAAGGCATTCGCTTGGACCATTTATATAATTCCGTAGTTATCTAAGCCTCAGAAAGAAATCAGCTTCAAATATGTGGTTGAAGTGTACATTGGTCTCGCACCAAAGGTCATAGATGTGCCAAGTAATTACGGTGCGCCTTAAGGTTAAATATAAGCTAATTGGCATGGCTTCCAAGCCTAAATGACTTGCTCGGCTAGTTATTGGTACAATTTCCACAAGTTGCGGCTGAGCACTTTGGCTGATTGGCTCCTTGATAGGGGTTTAATGAAAGGGAGAAACTAAACCTGTCTGGCTTTCAATAGTCTCTTCAGCCGCACTGACAGTTTTTTATCTCTTCTTTTTAAAAGCAGTTCATACCCACAACTCTCGTTTTCACACTTTCAACCGGGGATATTCATCATTATGGTGTCTTCAAGCTTTATAATTGGCATCTTTGCATGCGTCGCCTTTTCGGGCATTAACGCTGGACCATGTCGCCCTGTTTCTTCTTCGGTCGAGCTTTCTTCTTCCACTGAGCTATCGCCCGCTGCTACTACTACTGCTACGACCACCGAGACTGGCGCGTCTGTCACCGTGGCTGGAGACAGAGAGACAACCGCAACCACTCTGTCAACGGATACTACGACTGCAGACACCGAGACTCTTACCACGGCCCCTCAACCCAACAACAAGCTGGATGAGATTCTTGTCCCCACATTTGACGAGTGCCTCGCTGCGTGCGATCGGAACCCCGCCTGTGTGGCAACAACCCACTTCGAGGACACAGGAAGGTGTACTCTGTTCTCCAGCCCCAACACCAACCCCAATGAGAGTTTTAGTCTCACATTCGACCAATGCATCGCTGAGTGCGATAATACTCCCGCTTGTCTGGGTGTTAACTACCTCGAAACCGCACAGAAGTGTACCTTGCTCTTTACTACTACAACTCCTCCTGAACCCGAGACGAACCCTAATGAGCTTGTTGACATTACATATACCCAATGCATTGCTGCATGTAATGCTGCTACCTCCTGTATAGCTGTTAACTACCTTGCGGATATGCAGAAGTGTACTTTACTCTTTTCTGTTTTATAAGGTAGGTATTACAATCTAATAGGTAGATTAGTTACTTTCTATATACTTTTTATTATACTTAGTCTGTAGAGACAAATTAACTTCTATCACAAGTTAAGGTAGCTACAGAGAAAACAGTTCTTTTAGATCACCTTTCAACTTTTCAGTTACAAACTATATACAAGGTTACTATCTAGCACTGCAACAATTCTATTATTTTTTCTACTGAAAAGTATTATTCTAGTATTAACTGAGGTATTTGTAGCACACCCCCTTTATTAGAGTTTTCTGCGTCAGCCGGGCGCATCATGATTGGCTGGAGTCTGGTGGCAGGAGGGAGACTACTTCTGTCGGTTGTAACTAATGGGGATATGGATTGAATTGCCACTCTCGCTTCCCCAGGCCCTGACTCGGAGTGAGGGCGATCATGTCTTACGGCCCCGCCTCCTACCTCTCTCTAATGGTTGGAAGATACGGCACACAAGCCACAGTCGCCATCTGACAGGGTACTGAGTGGTGCTACGACCCTGAGCCGACCCTCAGTTCAAGACACGCTAAGGACAGAAAAGTCCGCAAAGCACGCTAAATTGCTAGTCAAAAGAAACGTTTTACACACGATTTTATTGAGACGACGCCGATCCCTGTCATGTAAAGCTAGTGCGCCTTTGACTTTCTTTGTGTGTAGACTTATAAGAAGGCTGTCCCGGTTGTCTGGACGGTACTACGGGCAGGCATTAAAGAATTAAAACCTTACAAACTGCCCCTATGGATCGACACCAAGCGGGAAACGAGAACTCTCAGCAACTGATAATAGCTATTATCGCAACGTGCGTATCTGTGGCGGTGTTCGTTGTATCCCTGCGGTTTTATGTTCGGCTCGTAATCATAAGGAAATTTGGGCCTGATGATTGGGCTTTGGCTGCGGCTTTAGTAGGTACTTTCTTGTCTCTTCTAATCTTCCTACTAATATTCCTTTGCTAGGTCGCAACTATATGTGGCGGAGCCATAATGGGAGTTTGTGAGCATTGAAACTAGTTTATTATATGCTGCAGCTTGATTCTAACTCAAATCGTAGCTGTTAGGTTAGGGCTCGGCCGCCATGCCCATCTCCTCTCCCTCACTCAGATGTCTACGTTCCTTAAGGTTCGCCTTTCCCATATCATATCGAATTCAGAGGCTAATAATTGTATAACCGGATAGATTATCTGGTTCGCAAGTATGGAATATAGCTTCGCTATAACGCTAATGAAAGCGACCTTTCTCCTGCAATACCGTCGTGTCTTCCCGCTTCCCAACTTCCAGCGCCTTTGCAACATAGCCCTAGGTTTCCTGGTTGTCTGGGCTATGGCCGGCCTGTTGGGTGCTATGCTGAACTGCCTGCCTCTCGAGCGGAACTGGGACGCGTCTGCGCCGAATAGTTGTACCGGACGAATAAAATTCTGGGAGGCTTATGCTATCATGCATGTCATTACAGACGTGCTGATCTTTATAATGCCGCTGCCGTTACTAAAGACCCTGCCTTTACCGTGGGTACAGAAGGTGGCGTTAATGGCGGTTTTCTGTCTGGGCTTTTTGTGAGTACTTTTCGATGACTTTGGGGGTTTGATTGTTGAAGGAAATGTACTCGATTAACACCTTTTTCTGGCAGCACATGTGTGATTTCGGTGATTCGTTTAACCACCCTCCGTGCGGCACTTACGGACGCAGATGCTACGTGGACGATGTTTCCGACGTGTTTATGGACCATGACCGAAGCATTGTGCGGCATTATTTGCGTCAGCGTCCCGACGCTGCGGCCACTGGTCGATAGATTGTGTGGGCTATGGAAGAGACCGTCTTCAAAAGCGAATGAGATAAATAAACGGAACGAATCGAGACGGGTGTTAAACATACCGCAGATATATGGAACAGGTCTTGAGACTGGGACTTCAATACAGTCCCCAGCGACCTCAGGCCATGATAATGAAAGCGCTGAGGTAGTTTACAATATGGAGCTCTTAAGTCTAGAGCCTTGTTACTTCCTGAACACTAATAATATACCCAGAAGCTAGATAAAGATATCTTCTTACGCTAAGCATTTCTTTAGGCAGTCTTGGGATACTATTATAGAGAACCTAATTAAGTGATAGATAGTACAATTTCCACTTGGTTTTTAAAACAATATATATTTAGGTTATTATCTAGTTGCAGGGCAACTCTATAAAGCGCTATAGAAAGCCTTAACCTATAAGTACTTATAGAGTCTATAGTAGCTATCTGAACTCTAGCAGCCTTGAGAAATTACTATATATTATAGATAGATCTGCAATAAAATCTTAGATAAAGATTCCGTGAAACCCATATCCTATTGCTACTGTTATCCTGGCTCTGCTGATCTCCTTTATAGTCTTGGCATTGATAACCACCATTGAACTAAGCTTCACAGACGTGTCATCGTCATTGTCAGCAAGACACCATTATCCTCGCTTTTACCGCTAGGACGTGCGACTAAAATTGGCTCAGAGGGGAGATGGTTCTTTTTAGGAACCCACACCTTGGTCTTCTTGGTCTCAGTGTCGATCTTGATGATAGAGTCGCTAAAGTATCCAGGGTTAATGGCATGCATTCCATATGCATAGCGGTATGGCTTGCCCATGTGTGCTTCGTTAATACGTGGCAACTCGAATTGAACGTCCAGGGAAAAATCAAGCTCGGCAACATGACTCTTCTTGCCTTTATCGCTGTGGTAAGGCAAACGGTAGCGAGTGAATTGGCCGGAAAGATTGTTCTTGGAAGACCCCTTGGCCTTGTGCATGAGATTGGCTCGCAAGTTTTCAATCTTGGCAACTTGTAGGAAGGAATGGTCTTTCATTGTAGTAGATTGACAAAGATGTCACCATCCTCATTCCCAAATGAGTTGATCTCGTGGAATGCGAAGAAGTTATCTTCTGATTCGTATTTGGCCACTACGCCGCCCTTTGCGGAGTCGATAACATAGACAAGGGTTTTCCTGTCTGGGTCCCACGCGCCAATAGATTCAACAATGTTTGTAGCTCGCTTGACAAAATCCGCTTGCCAGACAACCAAGATGATGTGTTTCTCAGTGTGAAACAGCGAATGAATGTACGCTGGCGGCGCGTCGGTGATGGCGATGATTTTAGTTTCGCCTTCTGGGGGGTAGATGGCAGATATACGGTAAACAGGGGTTTCCTGTCCAACTTCTAGTACCTAGTTGAATACTGCACTGTCGTGTGTAACAGCGGGGTGGGCAGCTTATGGGCCACTACTTTTGAGGAGAGGGTTACTGGCCTTATAAGTAAAGAGCTCCCTGTAGTCGGGGTTCTTTAGATACCGCTCCTAACTAATGTTACAAAAGAGATAATATATACTATAAGTAAATACTTTCAAGGAACCTTTTAATTAGAATTATATTACTTATAGTTAATTAATTTGCAGCGTTAAATGCTACTAAGACTTACAACTCTTCAGTACTTACTTTAAGTGCCGCCCACCACCGTACAGATAGATTAACAAGTTTAACTGTTTTTATAGCGTTGATCGGTGCGCTTGCTGTTAGAGATCTATATTGGCTAACAGTTTAGGAGGTATTGTGCTGTCTTTAGTTGTGCTTTCTAACAGTTTGGGAAATGCTACATCTGCCTTTGTAAACCTTAGCAAGCATTTGATAAGAAGGACTTTGTTACATTGTTTATACTCTAGGGTGGATCTTTATCGACGGGGTATAGCTCGATAATTTGGTTACTGAGATCTGGTTTGGTGGCTGGGATAGGCTGGTGGCTGAAGTTAGGGAACTTCTTAATGCTGTTACTCAGCATGAGATTGACAGTTTCCTTCTCAAGGATCTTGGCTCCTGTCTTGGGATATGTGCCGCTGTTGAAGAGAACAGTGACGATTTCTTTCCAATTAACGTATGATGTCGATAATACCGCAGTGTATACGTACTGCCATATTCTTGGGGCCATGCATAACCCTCTACTTTCTCGAGGGTGGCGGGCCCGCACCCGCAGATACGAGTGGCACAGACAAAGCACAGACGAGGGATAAACCTGTAAAAACAGTTCCTTGACTGTGCTCAACACAAAAGGTTCCAGGATGCGGGGCCTCGGGCGCTCGGCAGTTGAGGGAATCCGTAGCATGTGGAGTGAAGTCTGGGGTAGAGCATGCGGGGGAGATCATATGCTGTAACCTCACTGAGTCTAGATGTGTTGTATTGCTTGGGCGGTCCACCGATTGGTGTGACGGACCGCAGTTTGTGCAGCGCGGAATAGAGCCTGGAATTCTTGCTTTTCCCATGACGCTACCATGTGGTTTCGAAGAAATGATCTGTTCCATTTCCACAGTGAGGGATGCGTGGGGCATGAGGGTTATAAATCTGTTTGTATTTCCCGATACATGAGCTTTTCAAATACAGTCACTCAAGCACTATCTTACAATAAAGTCTACAATGGGCGAGAATATTCCAGTTCACAAGAAGTTCAACACTGAGCTTACAGATTACTCCGTCGAGCATCATGGCCATCAAGGTGTCTATGCCGACAATCTCGAAGTAGATGCTCTTATTGTCGGTGCTGGCTTCGCTGGTATCTTCATGCTCAAGACTCTCCGCGACAAAGGTTACAAAACTGTTGTTTACGAAGCGGGTAACGACACTGGTGTAAGTCCAACTCACTTCTACGAGCTTATTGCTAAATCTGACAAAACAGGGCACTTGGCGATGGAACTGCTACCCCGGCGCTGGTGTTGACTCTGAAGTGCCCGAATATGAATTCCAGTGGCCAGAAGTCTACAACACTTGGACCTGGCCATGCAATTATCCTACGTATGCTGACCTTCGTTCATACTTTGACCATGTTGATAAGGTCCTTGATATCAAGAAGGATATTGCTTTCAATACTGTTTTCGTTAAAGGCAATTTCGACACTGAGAGTGGACGATGGCACATTCGCACGGCTGATGGTCGTGTTGCCAAGGCCAAGTATCTCGTCTTGGGTACTGGATTTGTAAGTAAACCCAAATCCCGCTGAAGATATGGAAAAGGGCTGACATTTTAGGCTGCTCGTCGATATATTCCCGACTGGCCAGGTATGGACAAGTTCAAAGGCGTGATCCACCACTCGTCCTTCTGGCCCGATGAAAAAGTCGACGTGACCAACAAGCGCTGCGCTATTATCGGTACCGGCGCATCAGGAGTCCAGATCACACAAGCCTGGGGTCCTGAGGCTGGACACCTGAAAGTCTTTCAGCGCACCCCCAACCTCGCCGTCCCTATGCGGCGCAAGTATCCCTCGGCAGAGGAACAAAACGCCGCCAAGAGGTTCTACCCCGAGCTCTTCCGCTACCGCGAAGAATGCTTTGCTGGCTTCCACTACGACTGGTATGAGAAGAACACCTTTGACGACACCCCCGAGGAGCGTGAGAAGTTATACGAGCAGGTCTGGGCAGATGGTGGCTTCAGATATTGGGTTGCGTTGTACAAGGACAACCTGTTCAACGCCGAGGCGAACAAGGAATCATACAGGTTCTGGGCTAAGAAGACACGCAACAGGATCGGCGACCCCAGGAAGAGAGATCTTCTTGCGCCGCTAGACATGCCGCATTACTTTGGCGTCAAGAGACCCTGTCTTGAGTATGATTACTACGAGCAGTTTAACAGAGAGAATGTGGATCTTGTTGATATCAGGAGCAACGCGATCAAGGAGTTTACTGAGACGGGTATCATTTTGGAAGACGGGACGCATCATGAGTTTGATGTTATTGCTGTGGCGACTGGATTTGTAGGTCACTCTAAGAACTTTGATGAGCGACGCTAATTTTGATAGGATATTGTCACTGGTGGTAGGTACCATATGATAGGAGACGAGTGATTCTGCTAATAGATTCAGTGATGACACAACTTGGCCTTGAAAGCATTTACGACACCAAGCTCGAGGAGGAATGGAAGACTGGGGCCACAGTGAGTAACCCTCTAGACACTTCCAATGCATGCTTACAAGTAAAGACCTACCTCGGTGTTTCTACCCCGGGGTATCCCAATATGTTCCATATCTACGGCCCCCACGGCCCGACCCTTCTCAGCAATGGCCCTACATCCGTCTCCGTGCAAGGCCGTTGGATTGTAGACGCCATTGACAAGATGACACTTAATGACATTAAGTACATCAATCCCACGGAGAAAGCCGGTAAAGAATGGAAGCAGCATATTCTCGACCTGAATAGCAAGTCTCTCTTCCCAACTACACGTTCTACGTAAGTAAATACGCAACTTTGATAAAGATGTTTATACTAATAACGGTAGATATATGGGTGGATCAATTCCAGGCAAGATTTATGAGCCTGTTTGTTACTCTGGTGGTATTCCGAAGTATAAGAAAGAGATTCGCAATGCTCTCGATACTATGGAAGGCTTTGAGGTTGTTAAGAACAAACCCAAATCCTAGATGTTATTCGCAGGTGCAGACAATGACCGAAGCAGCACGTATACAATCCGATTGCATGTTAACTTGTTTACTTCCCATGTTACCTTTTATTTGCGGCGATCTATATTTGTAATTACGTCCTACTTGAGAGAGAACAATCTATTAGTGTTGTGATGAGTGGCTTATTACTTGATATCCTGAGCCAGCACTTCTGAAGCATTTCGATAAAACAACCATCATGTCAAAGATAAATCTCCATAGATTGACGCATATAAATCCCAATGCTTTTCAAGCTGCATTCCTTGAGGCCTTATAAGATATCCATGATTCCCAGGACAATCCTGGCTTCCTCCGTCAATGACAACGGTCAATTCCATTATTAGATGACTTCCGACAAACGCGAAACCCCATGATTCTCAATGATAACAAAGAGGACTTGTGAAAAATCTGGTGACTACCCTATATAAATTGAAGTTAATGTCGTACTGTCCAGACCTTGCTAAGCTATTGGTACTAGGGGGGATTCAATCTCACCCCCCCTTCCCTGAACCCCCCAGTAGACGTGGGATTACGGAAACCAATAAGTACAGCGGGGCGGGCCGATCCATACTAAAAATATTCAATCTTGCGAGTTTGCGCGTTGACGTCCCTTTCAGCTCCCCACTCTTGAGTCTTGGCTGTCTGCCCTGCTGTATTAATTGGCCGTTTGAACTGAACTTGTTGGTGACATCTTGTTCTGTGCATATCTTATTACTCCACCGCCCTCGGCGTGTAATAGAAGAGGGGATTCATTATAATGTATCCCACATTTACCTCACAACCCTCCACATTCAATCAGTCAACCTTGGCCTATCTCCAACAACAAACATCACTCAATCCGACTATGGGATCCTTCGCCTGTAACTTAACTTCCAATCATAGGGTTTGACCGACTGAAAGCCTGGTATAAGCATAGAAAAGGGTCTGAAAACTCTGCTTCCTTGCCCGGTACGACTAGCACTGGATTGGCACCGCCCAGTTATCCGCCTTCTAGGCTATCAAATGATGGGACCATTCATTCGAGTGAAAACTTTGGTCTAGATATCAAAACCTCGGGCTCTGTGCCTCAAGACTTGGAGTGTCAGCCATTGACTAATCCATCATTTCCTCCTCAGCCTGTATCGATGATAGCTGAATCGTCGGTCTGCGCAACCGGGAGTCTTCAAGAACTTCCTTTGAATGAGGCTTGCGCTGATATCAAGGCCGATGAACCTGCCCTGGTGGAAGCGTATGAGACCTTCCTGCTGAAAATATCTGATGAGCTTGAGTCTCGCACTCGATCTTTACCCGATGACCAAACCATAGCCTCAGATGGATTATATCGCATAATCACTTGAAGAGTTTCGAAATATCTTTAGGGACAATTGAGGCTCTCCACGGATTACTATACATGCTATCACCACAATACTACTATACTACCTAACATCAACAATCCAAACAAAATTGATATTATTACTACGGTGTTTGTGAATTGCAGTCGGTGCAAAAACCTTTACGACCACCAGAAACCTAACTACCTAGCAGGCCAAGCATCAGGACCCACAGATATACGGTAGGCGTTGGAAAGGTTATTCTTCTTACTCACAACTTATCCAACGGTCTTACCGTCAATAGGTTCGCAAGATGGGGACGTGTTGAAACGGAATCGCTGGGTAACAGCGCGATTTGGGCGATGACCAAATAAGACAAAGACAAGGCAGTGGGCCACACAATGATCGACACCGTGTTACCAACGTCTTTGGGCGATCGGATTTTGTTGAGTAACGTTGCCACAATGCAAAGTCAACATCGGAGACATTTCCTCTCATTTCCGGCCACTGCTCTAGTGTGACGCTATATGTATGTACTGTTCAATATTCTCACCCTCCTCGAACGAGGTGACAGGATAGCCCTGTCAACGACGCCAAGTAGAGCATTGAGAATTAACGTACCGTTGTGTTCCAATTGTCCAACGTTGCTTCGTCTATGGAAAATGATGGGGCTGCCAAGGTGGCTTGGCTTATTGTCGTGTGAGGCTGTGAACCGAAATTTCAATGATCTGCGCCAGGAGTAGGCTGGTCCAGACCGAACTCAGCTCATGCGGCTGAGTAACACGATTAAGCTTTCCTCATGCGGCTGAGTAACACGATTAAGCTTTCGATTTCATCCTCCAATTACAAACTGGTGTTACGATTTGACACCGTCTATATTCACGGCATACATAGTTATGCCCAATCTACCACTACATTAGAGCTGAGAAAGCCATAATGCTTTTTTCCACGCCGAGGTGGAGCACCCTTTTTTCGGAAGCTACTGCAACTGACCGTTTCAGCCCCTGTATATCAGCTGAGTACTTGGTATCGTACACCTGGAATACCTTTGAGGTGAAAAGAATTCCGGGAACTTGTTACTCCAAAAATGTTTGATCTCTGACATATCTCACTCTTATATTTTTTATTTTACCCAGCAGTCTCAGTACATCGTAAAATGCTGAAGCCATAACCTTGCGTTGTTCTTGGAGACGGATCTCGGGCGTAATGCTAGGTAAAGCCACCAACAAGGCAAGGATACTTGTATCAAGATATTCCAAGCACTCACTGGCAAGGCTCTCTCGTGTATGCATGAGTTTTCATGGCCCTCCTAGGCTCCTGCATGCTCACGAATATCACTCGATAGCGTCTTAACCAACCAAGCCTCTCTAATTTCATTTGACCTCTCGCCCGAGTGGCTTTCTTTCGACCCAGGTAAGCAAGGGGATGATTTACAATCTCGGCAAGCCTCAATCCTTTCAATAGTGCAAGCCTCATAGCCTATGTGCAAGCCCTATTGGTGTCTTGTCTTTATCGGTCGCATACTGCCGCCGTGGCGTTTTCATATCTATATCCCGATTGGTTATTTAATCATGAAAAGCAAAGTGAATGGAAATATTCGCTCTAAATCCAGTTCATAACTCGTATTCGGCTGTGTGCGCGACGGAGTTGTGACATCTCTGGCCACTGATAAAATATCATTTGACAAGTTGCTTTCTGCTGCAACGTTTCTCCCTGCCCAAAGCCTTACTCATTCATTGCCATTTTGCTACAGCTTCTTAACTAGCAGTCAATCACAATGTCAACGGAACCTCCTATTCAGAAGGTTCGTGCAGATTACAGCGTCGTTAGCCAAACAGGCATGGTATCTGTTTGCCGTCCACGTCGTACTGTATGTAGCTACCGCAGCAACAGTTATTCACATAGACAATCATGAATTCCAGGTGGGATCTGGTTATTCTATTTTCACCTTTCGCTCCCCACTTCATCAATCACAAGTCACTGGTCTCCTTTCACTTGCACCAGTGGTGGTCCGACTTGTTGCTGGAGCTGGCTCTACACTTCTCGTCTGGCGAATCATTTTTATCCTTCTCGAACACCGTGGGGTCACTCTCTTAGAGCTTACACGAACAATCAGCTTCCGACTTCCCATTTTGCCCGCCATCGAGGCAGAGAGATCACTGTTTTGGTCTCTGTGGGCAACAGTCGCTCTTGCTTTGATGTGGCCTCATGGCTTTGCAGCGCCGCTTGCATCATCTTCAATTTCCTGGATTCCTAGTCTCAAATTGCGCAATTACAAAGTAACAGCGTCTATAGAAAGGATTGGAGACTTTGCCCACTGGGACGCTATCACTCATGAAGATATGCGGGCAATCACAGTGATCAGTACAGCGGCCTTGACGGCCAATGAGCCACAATATGCTTTCGTATCAGAGTCTATTCCTCTACGACGGTACTTCAATCCAAATGAAACAATACCTACCAGTAGTCGGATCAGCCTTCCACTCCCCTATCTAGCAACCAACCTCCGATGGATCAGCGCAACAGACAACGAGAACTCACAACATGCTGGAATCGCAACCTACTCGGATGTCAGTTACCCCTTTCGAACTAGAGCAACAGGAGCAACAGCTATCATTATGGATGAAGAATGGGACCCAAAGAGCCAAATACCAAATCAAGCATCTGTACTCAAAACAACTAAGCTAGTCGCGGTCCGGGTCTCAATGGTGCCATCTGAGGAGGGGCTCGCAATGGGCCGTCTTCCTAGTGACGAGGACGAATGCCCAACAGTCTCGGCTGAGTTTGGAAAACTTCCTCCTGTCGCCCAACAGAAGGTTGCTGTTGCGAAAAAGAATGGTACGATCACCGCATATGATTGCTACGTACTAGCGGAATGACTGCCGGTATCTATAGAGGGCAGGACTGTGAGGTTGTCTCTTCTAACTCCACATCCCAGTCGTATGCCACCTGCTCAGTCCCACGCGACGATGAGGCTATCGAAGAAGATTGGCTTCACAGTCTTTCCCTAGACTTCACTTCCGAGGTCATCAAGTATATCATTTTACAACACTTCACCCATCCTCGGATGAGTCCTGATCTAGATACTTATGTTACTGGCATGCTCACCTTGGGATACCATGCAACTTGGAGTACCTTGATAAGAAGGCTGGGCAACTATACCGAGCCCATGTCCTATCAAAAGTCAGGAGATGCTGTCTTCGTATCAGTGGATAGTCAAAACCTATATATTTGGCTGTCGATGAACGCCACTCTCACGTTGGCTGCAGTTATCGTTTTTGGTGCAAGCATGAAGGCAAAAACGAAAACAGTTCGTGATGCAACCCTCGCGTCTTTGACAATGGATCTTTCAGATATCTTACACAGGCCTGAAACTAGTGGTCTTTGTACAGCTGTGAGTCTCGATGATAAGGACCACAAACTTCCACGGCTGCGATGGCAGAGAGCTGTTAGGGGCAGTGATGATAACACTAATCAAGCAGCCACATTGCACTGCGGAAAGATCGTTCTTGCTAAAGACTCGGAGCCAGTACGGCCTCCCAGCATAGATCTAGATTCAGAGTATAGAAGGCAGGACTAGAACGTGTATTTAAGCTTGAGTATAAGTTTATAAAACCAAGTGTATAAGTTCTTTAAGTTAATAT
>JAPHDB010000400.1:0-12967 GCA_030772735.1 Fusarium sp. MBC 181 | reverse complement strand
TGACTAGATGTAGGAGGGGAGCGGGGAGCAGTGAACAGAGTGATTTATTTATAACTTCTGGCAGTAATAAATACAGATATAAATCCCCTTTCTTCTTGCGGCAGCTCTGTCTCTCAGGTCTTTAATAGCACTATGTTTCCTGATATAGACTTTACATGCGATTGCAACTGCTCAGCTGAGTATTGTAACTGTCAACATTTTGCTGAAAGGCTAGCCTCTGAGTTAAGAGAGAGACTTTATGCGCTCGATACTCGGATGTCGTCCATCAAAAAGGTACACTCCCTCTATCGAGGCGTGTTTTATATTAACCCCGATAACAGACATACAGAAGGGTATCCTTTAGTCCCTCAACCCCGAAGGCAATGAGTCTGGATAATCATTCATGGGAAATGGGGGTACCGCGAGGATCTGAGCAGTGAATAAGATGCGCATGTATTTCGACCCCTAACTGAGTAACTAGTTTACCAAAACAACGCAGAGTTTACAAGTCGACCAGGACCTGGAAGATGGATGTGGTGCATCGATGAGACAGTTTCAAAGATAAATCATAAGGATAGCAAAACCAGTAACATATGATATAAAGCAACTCAGTGTACCAGCTGCGTTAGTTACTTCGACGAAGCTCATCTTTGAGTGTACTGAGAAAGAGAGTAAGTTATGTGAGACATGATGTTGGGCTTCAACTCACCCATGGTTGCTCTAGGAAGACCAACTGTACCCACTGTACCGATGTCTATTTTGCTTGGAGTCGGGGTGGCAGTGGGAGTCGCAGGACCAGTGCCTTGAGATATGAGAGACCAGAAAGGATTGGGCGTAAAGGTCGGGTAGACGAAACGAGTCTTCTCCTCCTTGTCCTCTACTACTACTGTATCGGTCACAGTGATCACTTGGACAGTTTGGCTTGTTGACTCCTCTATTGTCCGTGTGATGCACTTTGTGACAACACTTGCAGAATGCGGTCTTGTGTGAAGCTTCGGGATATCTAGAAGCGCTGCGCTTGGATAGATGTCGATCGAATCATTCTCACAAGCGAAGTTCAGTGGTCCGATATCGAGATCAACACCTGGGCGGCCACCGGATATGCTGGCGCGGATGCATGTTGGTGATTCACCACCGCATTGCCTAAACGAAGTCGTAAGTCTCTTGCAGGCCTTGGAAACATTGTGCATTCTCTACCATAGAATGTACGCCCCCCCGGATGGAGCGTTGAGGGGGACTGGGAAGCTAACTAGCGCCGCATTGGAGCAGGTCATGAGCCCAAAATTGTATCTGATGGGGAGATAGTTTGGGTTCTCAAAATAGAGGGATGCAGAACATGACGCTAAGTCAGGATTTGTTATCCTAGAAAGTCAGAAAAGTGTGCAAATCCTGCTGGGGGCGCATGCTACCTCATGGTTACCAGAGATATCCCGGCTTCCATTGCAACCGGGTTGTAGAGACAAATAGAGGGGAAGCTCGCCATGGTCATGGCAGAGTGGAAAAAGACAGTCAGTAAAATAAGAATTCTCATTTTTGCACTCAATGGTTGATGAATGTATCTAGACGGTGTATTGATGGGTTCTTATATAATGCCTGACTTCGTGCTCATCGCATTTTACAGTAAACAGAAAGCCGGAACTTAAAAAGTTAGCCGCTGTTGAAATTCAGAAACAAGAATAGGGCGGCGCTTATGAAGGTGGGCCTTCTCGGCTGGTTATAACACCATTGCATCCCTCAACACACAGACACACACAAACTCGCACATGCAGCAGATCACGTCTGAATTCAGCCAGCCTCTCAAGCATATAAGGTCAAAGGACCGGCTTCATTCCATCAACAAATTAATTATCAGCAATGTTTTCACACAACCAGCAAAATATGAACCGTGGTGTTTCCGGAAGCCCCCATTGGGCCCAACCAGACAGGCAACCTGCCAACAATGGATTCTTTGACTCTTGGAATTCCAGCTTCGACCTGAGCAACACCGCCGTCCCCTTGCACAATTCCAGCACATATAGCGAGCCTAACGTATTCAACACACCCCCATTGACTCATTCGGGTGTACCGTCGCTATCCCTGGGTACTCCAGGAGCAGGTTCCCCTCAGCCATGCACACTGAATCTAGTTCTACGACCAGAGCAGATGGATAACAACAACCAGAAGTAAGCGAGGGCATGACTAACTCAAGCGAGATACTGACAGTCGACAGCTCCGAGTTCCAAAGCCAGATCGTTCGCCGACTTGATCGTATGGAGCATGGGCTTGACCGTGTAGGCAGTCTAATGGGAGAGCTGAAAACATGCCTTGCCAATCTCGAAGACAGGATGGAGGCACAGCGATCCCTTCATGAAGAGGAAGTGCGTAGCTCTATCGAGACGATCAAAAAGGGAATGGACAAGTTCTTTACCTGCTTTGCAAGCCAGTTGGAGAATGAGATGGCAGACGTCGACGAACGTGATAGGTGTAAGGCTGAAGTAGCAGTCATGTGATCTCGACAGGATGCATGGTCACACGCATGGCAGGCCCCATGCATGAGCGGCAGATCCGATAGGTTGTTGTACAAATAGATATACAAGCACTTTGCGCTAAATTCTTGCCGTTACCCATTTATTTTCGCGTAAGCGTACCCGAGGCGAAGTTTCTATCTGCTTGATAAGCAATGGTCTCATAATGTGATAATACAAACAACCAACAGGTTGCAGCCAGGGTCAAATAGACTGGACTTTAGAGCAGTTCTGGTGATGAGGCCGCGTTATCTCGACTGTGCCGCTTATGCACATCGATCTAGCGCCAACAACTGTAAAAAAGTCTCCATCTGAAATACGTAGACTAGAAAAGATGGTGTGAGCCACCTGAGCTAGTCTGAGGTTACCAGACAACCGGTAACCAATCACAACTGCATTAGCTACCTTCTATGGGGACGGCGAAACCCGACAGTCACATCGACCATAGCGGCAGCAACGTTGTTCTCTATTATGGGAGGTTCTCTGACATCCTCGGAGCTTTTCGCTTCCTTGGAGCTTGTGGTTGCATCCCTCGGATAGGAGGAACGCTTACGCTTGAACTAGTATCTATAGAATTCGTCGTCTCCCGCTTTCTCTTTTTCCCTGCAACCGCTTCCAGTTGTAGGGATGGAGCATCGGTCCGCTTGGGTCTGCCTACCCGCTCTGTAGCTCGAAGAGGTAGCGTCTCAGGCTCTTCAGAGTCTGGAGTATACCTTGCTGATCCTACTGTTTCCTGTTCATAGCTGGGTTCTCCGCTTGCCTGCGAAGGCAGTGTCTCGGGCACTCTAACATCTGAAGTATCCCTTGCTGATCCTACTGTTTCTCCGCTTGCCCGCGAAGGCGGTATCTCGGGCTCTTCAAGAGTATGCCTTGCTGATCCTACTGTTTCCTGTTCATAGCTGGGTTCCCCGCTTGCCTGCGAAGGCGGTATCTCAGGCTCTTCAAGAGTATGCCTTGCTGATCCTACTGTTTCCTGTTCATAGCTGGGTTCCCCGCTTGCCTGCGAAGGCGGTATCTCGGGCTCTCCAGCATCTGGGGTATGCCTTGCCGATCCTGCTGTTGAAATGATGTTTGCTTGTTCATCTGTGAGTTCCTCTCTTACACCATCAATTGGTGGGGGAGTTCGCTGATCTCGTTCTTGAGGGATCTGCTGATCGTCTGGCTCAGTAACACTCTCTAAGTCATCGAACAGGTCTGCCTGTGATTCCAGCTGTATAGCTGCTTCATCAATCGGGTTGATCTCCACGAGATTGTTCACCTCGAGTGAGACGCTTGCAGGGCTACGGTGGTTCAACCTGGTGATAGTCAGGTCATGGGGAGAAGTCTCGTCTTGTATATGGCCTGAGGCTCCTCTTGTTTCCAGCTGCAATTCGTTTGGCGATATCTCCAAGTCGTGAAGCGGCCGGGGATCACGATAATCCTGTCTCTCAATAGTGTACTCTTGACTTTCGGTGGTGTTGATCTGTTCGCCATGGGGAAGTTCGTTCTCCAACCTATAAGGTGCGATATCACGGAAAGCTCGTCTCTCAATACTAGTTTCAGGGTTCCCGGCCTCGTCACGTTGATCGCTTGATAGGGCTTCAGACGAAGCCTGATCATACATCAGCTCATCTGAGGCTGTCTCAACTTGCGCAGACTGTTGGACTTCCGGTACAAATGGTACATGCGACCCGGTCCTCCTCTTGTTATGCTTCCTGATCCGTCTAGATTTAGCCTTTAGTGCATTGGGTATGGGCGGCCGAGCAAGCCGTGCCGCTGATATCTCCGCTGGTTGGTTTCTATCCGAATCCTCCATCTCAGTATCCTGGGTTGGCTCGGAATTCACCTCAGACTCCAGAGTGTTAGACGCCCGAGAATCCAGAGAAGGAAGATCAACATGGCCTTGATGTTGGTTTCTATCCGAATCCTCCATCGCAGTATCCTGGATTGGCTCGGAATTCACCTCAGGCTCCAGAGTGTTAGACGCCCGACAATCGAGAGAAGGAAGATCAACATGGCCTTGATATTTGACATCCACATTCTTCTCGAAGAACGCGTTGATAATATCACGGAATACAAAGAGAGGGCTAACTTTGTCTCCTTGCAAGACAGGATCGCTTAGCACTTGATGGAAAGCTTGCAGTCGGACCTGACAATAGCTCTTGGTGAAAGGTATACCTGCCCTCCAATCCGGTGCTCGACCACTGCAGGGAACATATTGTTGAAGTGTTGGATGACCACGCGGTGATGTTAGATTATCCTTTGTCTTAGAATTCGTGAATCCGACTTCCTGCGCGAGTTGGGAAAGCGAGGCAATGCGAATCGTTTCTGCCACAGCAGGCATAGTTTCTCCTCTCACATCTTGCCGTGGGTGATCTGAGGACAATTGTGCAAAACCTCTCAGAGCTGCAACGAACAATGTTCTGTACGCAAGCCAAACACTTGGAACTCCAGGGCTTATTGCTGTTTTGCCATCCTCCACCTCAACCGTTCGTGCCTCCGCTGACCAGCAACTTGCGAGGCTCTCGAATAACGACAATTTATTCCGGTTGGACTCGGGTTGGACAGGAATGGAGGTATCAATTATGTACTTCCTCAATATTTTAGCGCCTATTGATATGTATTTCATATTCTCGTGGAAAGTCTCAATGCTTGGAATAATGACCTGAATAGACAATACGCGTTCCCGAACTTGCTCGCGCAGATCGTGGTTCAGCCCTTCGAAGAGGATCCCTTGGTCAAACATACGGTGGATTGCTACTCTGTCTCCGAAGCTGGTGACTGGAGCACGGAATTGTAGGCACTGGACGGTTTCGATATCAACTGCTGCGTTGATACGATGGTCGTCGTCGGTGATAAACTCCCAAACACGTAGGGTGTGATAAAGGTACTGGGAAATATTTTCATCAATATGCAGGGCCAGGTGCTTATGGACATTGCCAAGCTGTAGGCCTGCCATAATGCCAGGGAACTTTAAGAGAGCATCCAGACCTCGGACAAGCTGTTCCCGCTTCAGTAGGCCTTTCATGCTGATTTGCTTAGGGGCTGAAAGTCGACTAAGTCTCTCTTTGAATCTTGGCGCATCATGCTTCTGGTTGTACTTTCGAAGCAATCGGTAAACCTCTGCGTCAGAATATGAAGCTTCTCTTGACGTGGATTCAATCTTGTCCTGGATAAGCTGATGATCGGTGGTGGACAGCGCTATCTTTAGAGGGAATTCAATCCAGGTACCCTGTACACACAGGAGTTTCACCACCCACCAAGATAGCGGTTTGTGCCTCACAGCAGCACGAATTCTATGTCGACCGTCGAGACAGGCTATGGGCCGATCCGATAGCAGCGGATATTCCTTGCGAAGAACTGTGTGCCTCAGTGCCCTTTCGGAGGTTTGTAAGACCGTGAGTATTTGCCTTAGATCGTTGTGCGTGATGATACCACAGACGAAGTTGACCTCATCGTCCCACTTACATCCGGTTTTGTCGAAACATTTGGCGAGTCGTCTAACCACATTAGGGTCAGTCTGCCTTCCACCTCCATATGGCAGCAGCGAAGTAACTGGGCAGCGGACAATCCCAACGAGCTCCATGCTAGCTATGCATACGTCGCGAGTTTGTATAGTCATTCACGATAAAATGATGCGTCCTGCTTTATCCTTTTATTCTACACCTGCTTTCAGGTTCCTGAACTTGGTGCACACAGGAAACTCTCAGCGGCGCTAAAGTTCGGGAGACAGGGAGCTGACAACATGATGTATACAGAAAACAGAGACCCGTAAATGTGAAGAGATTGAGCCAACCATATACATATAGCCATGAAGGCGCTGTCTGTAGCCTTGGAAACTTGGGAAGAACATAACAATGTTGGCTCATAACTGGATTGATGTGCGTTTGGGCGAGAAGCAGGAGCTTTCTCCCATTCTCGTGGAGCACCGCCCAGCTTACTCTGTCTTTGACTGTCAAGCCTTCCAACCCAGAATCATCCTCTCCATTGGGGGGGTTGAGAAACGACACTTTTATCGAACTATCGGCCTCAGTGATAAAATTCCTGTCGATGCTGGCATTCTCCTAAGACCATTACAATTGGCTACACTCATTCTGGACTGTGAGTTGCATAACAATAGTACTCTCAACAGTGCTCAGCAATATCGGCACAATGGAGAAAAGGCGTTACACCCCCTCCAGTACCCTCTAAATCGAGATAGCCCGCCCCACAGAATATCACAGTTCGCGTTTGACATGTATTGGCAACTGCTTTTTCCGTTTGCTTCAACAGTGCTATTATTTGTTGATGATCTAGGCGGTGTAGGACCAGTGATAGAGATTCTCGCATCTTGGGCTCATCGGGCAAGATTAACAACAATCCCCTGCCCACCAAGAATCATGATCCTGTATCATTGGCGCAACAGAAGACAAATGGAGTCTTTTGAAAGTCGCTTGCAGTCGAGAATCATAGGTTCCGCCTCCAGAGAGGCGGATAACGTCCGAAAGAAGCTGGCCTCCCCTATATATATGCAGGGAGAGACAGCTTTCGAGAGCTTGCGACTGGTGCCAACCTGGAAAGCTGCCTCGGAATTTCAATGCCAGACTGAAGAGTCCTTCGCCCTTCGAGATCTGGCGGGATATGGCTTCAGTAGCGACCATGTCAAGCGTTTCTTCCAAACTGCTGTGCTCCAATTCGGGCAGTCCACCGGCCAGCAGATTGACTTTTACCAAGCCGTTCGCTTTCGAAACCCTCTGCAACATCAACTCGCAGAAATGTTAATTCGTTTTGTTTCGGCCACGGAAGATATCGACCTCGATTACGTGACCGTGATAGCGTCAGCCCTTGAGCTTGACGCTCACCCTCCTGACATGCATTGTAACTGTCCAACCGACCCACTGTTTCCATCGTCATATCCACTAACACTGTAAACTCAGTTTTCCCCCCGCACCTTACCTTCGAGAAGACCTACAGGGCCGCGTTATGCCAGGCGGAAAGCTTTCTGGGGAATGGATTTCTAGAAAAGGTCTGCGAAAACTTTATAAAGTTTTCTATGGCAAGACATAATGGTTCTTCAGCTCTTGCTCACCTTCGATTGATTGAACGATACCGGTCCGCTTGGCGTGACTGCACCGCGAGTAATGTCTGTCTCGTTTGCGTGGTTGGGTCGGCTTCTATAACGCTAAGTTGCAAGCACCGGCTTTGCGATGCTTGTGTCGTTATTTGTGGTACCCGAGATTCCCCCGCCTCACCAGACATACGAGTTACGAAGTGTCCTCTGTGCGGGAAGCGTAATGGAGAACTGATCCTTCTTCAACCGCCGACTGGTGGCAACCGTGTGCTTGAGCTGGGGGGCACGTCTGCTAATAAATGGACCATGATCAAGTTCCTCAAAGATTTACAATCCAGCATTGGGCTGCCCCTGTCTCTGCAAGAACATTTCGATCTTGTAGTTGGATCGGGCATCGGTTTGTCAAAACTAGAATGTCTATCCCGTTTGCTCCCATGCTGACACCACAACAGGACTTTTCTTTGTCCAGACCATCTTTCTGGAGGGATGGAGCTTATCGGATTGTCAATACCACCTGAAGAACCTCAGCGACCCTAAAGTTGACAGGCGTCAATCTCTTGTTTCCTTTGGTAAGAATCTGACTTGGAGGATGGGACGAACGGCTAGCTGTAAGGGTACGAACATGGTTTTCATTTTTGAAGGTCATTATTCTGTTGAGCAATACTCAGCGTAAGTTAATAGTTATGCCCAACCTATATGAGGGAAGAAGAGCAAAAATGAAAAAACTGATTAGAAATATAGGATGTCCCCTGCTTTTCGTTGCCGAGACCCTGATTTTACTGTACGCTACATGGGTGGACCATATAACGCCCTGTCTCTCCACTTTGTCGCTCAACGCATGCTCTCTTGTTTATTCTATATTGAAGCAGCAAGCCGACCGGCGCTTTATTCTCCGCCGGAAACGATTTTAGTACGGCTTTTATGTCGCCTACCCCCCGGCGGAGAGATGACAAGTCTCGCCAGGAACCTGTTTCAGAGGAATACCAACGTACGTTATCGTGGGGCGGAAGCCACATGGACTGCCGAAACCTTAGTTACGCCAACAATCTTGGCACACTGTCGCAATGGGGAACCTTTCCTGAAAGTCCTCAGAGTACAGATAAACGCGATGGAAACCGCGGTAGATGTTAGACTTGGTGATCAACTGATTGGAGAGCAGAGCGTTAGCAACTGTCCTTATAAGTTAGGGAAGCTTATTGAAGATCAAGGGTTGGATTGTTCGTTTGGCAGAAGAGACCATTGTTATTTATCTGAGACTGGGAATGAAGCTTTTAGGTTACAGGAAGAAATTCAAGTGTTAAGCGATGAATTGGGCAGATTTATACCATCAGGAAGGCAGAGTTGGATTTAAGCAATAAATAATATAGTAAAACAAACTGATATATTATACCTTAAGGTACTTGTTTCTCTCTTCCTTCTTTTTTTCTTCTCTGCTGTTCTTAATCTTATATACCTTAGTTTTAATCTGCAGTTTATACTGAACTTTATCTGCCTTTTTCTTTCTCACCTTAAATAGTATTGTGACTGTATCTTGAAAGAAAAAGAAAGAAAAAAAGCATAATGAATTATTCTAGCTAAACGATTTCCTTTATTTTATACTCGCGCTGTTCAGAGATATCCATCTCTGTCATCTCGATCTCAGTCGCAGGGGGAGACGTTCTGTTTATGGCTACCTGTGAGTCTTATACGCTTAGGGAGTTGTAGAATGATGATTTAAATCCTCCCGGCTGCGTATGATACTCTGTATCAGCGAATTTAATAATGCGTTTCGATGTCGTATTTTGTACCACTAAATCGCGCATTATATTGACGAATTTATCATCGCCAGAAGCTACTGGTAGTTAGCTCTACAAATTTCTCTCCCGCCTGAATAGGCACTTACCAACAACCACGGTCCGACCTGGGTACCGGGCCTCCTGGCGCAGCTCCCTTGAGAACTCTTCGAAGCCAAAATTATATCTTCTCGACCAATATTCATCACTCTTGAAAGGAAGCTTGCGTTCTGGATTTCTCTTTACAGGGTACACACACCAAACAACCAAGAACTTATGGCTGTTAATAAGTGAAGGTTTTGACAATTGGATCAACGTACCTTATCGTCGACTCCCTGTAGGATTCGAAGTTGATCCTGGACCCACCTGTCCTGGTCGTCATGTTCCAACCACCAAATTAAGTCTACATTCCGACTAAGGTCGCCGAAGACGGGCTCACTTGAGTCCCGTAGCCTTGCAGACTTATCGCGCAATTTATTGTCATGTCGCCTTCGAGCAGCCAGGTGGAGGGCGAAAGGGAGTATGCCTGAGATACCCAGCCCCTTTGCAGTAAGTACAACAGTTTCAAAAGTGTGAAGCTTGAGGTCTTTGCCGTAAGGACCATCGAGCCGGAGCCTGCTTCCTGGTAAGATGGATTTTAATGAGCGGCGGTGGTGGCCATGGGCGCGCGTGAGCAAGAAGATTAGCTCCGACACTCCACCTTTCATGTATTGGTCCGGCTGTCCCCATACTGGCATCATGGCATAACCATGGAAGAGGTCATAAAAAGGAAGCGGGCCACGGAAGAAAACGTAAAAGTAGCAACCTGGAAAGACAGGGACTGGTTTGTTAGTTCCCAGTTGAATCCGCATGATATTTCCGTCATCCCATATTTTCTTTAAAAGTCCTTCTGTATGCCCCAGAACGAACATACGGACTAACCGATAGAGATGAGTGCATGCCAATAGCCCACAAGAGACAAATACTGGTATCCTGGCCGAAGCAGATCGCTGAAGGCAGATATGCCAGACGAGACCGCCAAGTGCTGTCATAGAGCATAGCAGATGAAATAGACCGAAAAATCGCCCAAATCGTTTTCGGAGGAACACAGCAGAGAAGAGTATCAGTAGCAAGCCACCGGCAGCCAAATCCTTAGTCAGACTTGATATTTACACAAAAGTAGGGTAGGAGAACTCACAATATAACCTGACTTGGATAAAGCATCAAGATTTTGACGACGTGATAGGGCCAGGCCTGAATGGACCATAGCCTCGCAAGTCGCGACGACTCCAATCCAGCGGTGACCGAAGAGATACGTCGGAAGGGAAATCTGAGCAAAATCCGACAGGGAATTAGTTCTGCCGCCTAGGAAGACAAGCATCAAGTTTGCCGAAGCGATTGCTGCAGCCCTCTGCTCCAATTCCGCCCAGTCATTGATGCCGATACCGAGAAGAAAACCGTTGACTGCAAAATACAGTACGAGTGTTGATAGTTGCAAACCAGTGGCTCTACCAACACTGCCAAACTTTATCTTAGAATATTTAAACCGTGTAGCCCTGACTCGCAGGTGTGGCTCGACGGAAAGGTAAATGAAACGCATCACGATGAAGAGCACGGGCAGTGCTAGTGCTCCACAGAGTACATACAGATAAATGCGGGCAAAATCCATGGTGCGCTATGCGGGGACTAGAGGGTCTCCCCATCCCGCGTCGGCGAGCTAGAGCGCTTATGTACCTACCTATGGAGCTGGTATTTCAGAAGCTTAAGCGCGCGGTTACTAAAATGCGGAGGACTGACAAAAATAGCAGCTTCTATCGTTCACAGCGCTGCTCCTAACGGAATATCGTTCTGGATTCAGTCTCTTGTCTCTCCATCCTGTGACATAAAGCTGCCAACCCCCTTCACTCAACTTGTCTTTCATGCTTCTTAGCTATCTCTCTATGACACAATACAGAAACGCTCCCAGTCTCTCTTAATCATGCCTAAACCCTGGAAAGAACCCCAAGATCGAGCACGCAGCTTCAAGATTCGCACAGAGGGCCTTATGCGCAAATGCAAGGATCTCACAAACCTTGGCGTACGAGTGGCCCTCTACATTGAGAATGAGGAAGACGGCACAGTACTCCGTTACAAAACGGACCCTAGCCTAATTCCTTCCTGGCAGAACGCTGGTAGTCTACCAGAGAGGCCAAGGGCAGACACGCAGACACAGACACAGACACAGTCACGGTCACAACCACAGTCACAAAAAAACCGCCCTTCGCCTTGCGTCCTTGATTTTGGGTCGCTTCGACTGAATTGTCCGTCGACAAGCGAGTCAATCTCACCATTGGAGCCGAGCTGGGCGGATCTGGAAATCACCAAGGTGGATGATCGCAGCAGCAGGCCTGCGCACCAACACAGTCTCAGTGGCCAACCACCGACCCGGAAGCGCCATCGAGAGGCGTCCCCGGACGATGCGGAAGAGCAGCGACGAAAGAGAGAAAGGAGTACATCGACGTGGTTTGATGATTAGGCTCTTCTAAAAAAAATCTTGTATAATAGCGGTATAGGTTATTCGTGCGATTATATTTGTACTATTTTGATCTCTGTTATAAAATATTCCTTATTGTTGTGTCTATGCACTAATTAGATCTTCCACACAGCTTGCATCGTGATACAGAAGTTTCATCCCCTTGTTCAACGCAGTCCTTTAATACCAAGCCCCTCACAGCTTCTGATAGACTAGATTCTTCACTGTTGCCTCCTCTGGTTGAAAGTTCTGATGCCCATGATGTTTGCGAAATATGGGTAAGCTCCATAGCTTTCAATTGGCGGATGGTTGTATCTCTTCTCTTTCTGTGCAGGAAGCGCAATAGCTCTACGCGGGACAGTTGATGTGTTTCCCTGCGGCTGGACGAAACACCCGTTGCTGTGGAAGGCAATGTTGAGTTGAGCTGGTGTTTAATGTAGAGAGGACTGACAAATGGATTTGGTATTGGCGGCCTGTTGACAGGAAGCTGTTCTTTGAGCTCTTGCTGTGGCATGGTAATGAACTACGTTGTGAACTGTCTATTGAATTATGCACTGGGCAGCGAATGTTAATTATACCCACTATAGGTGAATGAGTGCGTGACTGATGGGTGCCTCTCTAATTTCAGAAGACCGAATTCAGAACCCAGTAAACATTGTCCTGCAGGCAGCCCTTTCTGCTTCCTGTGATATGCAAGACTCTGCTCAGAGTCTTCCTGGCCCACCAGACGTATGGACTGCATCTATAAAAGAAGCCAACAGTCACTTTGATTGTCTGTCCTACAATTAGAGCTGATAACATATCCTCGAAGAAATTTCTATTTTATTTATCCTGATACTACAATCTCGATGGCCACTTTGATTACCCCACAAGGCTCTAGGCCTGGCAGTCCGAAGCCGACGAATCCAAATGAAGAACAACTTCGTTCGTTGTTGAACCAAATGTCTGACGAGCAACGTCAGGGATTACTTGCGCAAGCAGCAATTACTTCAGCAGCTGCTGCGGGCAGTACTCCAGCGGCTACCACAGGCACTACAGGCACTACAGGCACTACTCCAGCGGCTGCTGCGGGCAGTACTCCAGCGGCTACCACAGGCACTACAGGCACTACAGGCACTACAGGCACTACAGGCACTACAGGCACTACAGGCACTACAGGCACTACTCCAGCGGCTGCTGCGGGCACTACAGG